>QMIH01001428.1:83203-89985 GCA_003987875.1 Clarias batrachus
GGCACTACACATCGTTTTAAATGACGCTATTATGACTATATGAATACGTCTAGCCTATCAGTATTTTGTACACAGCCAGTAATCCGCTCGCCCTGTTACTGTCTGTCATACACTGTTCTCGTAGACAAGCTAAAACGTGGCTTCCGAACAACAAGTTAATCACATAAACTATTTTGGCTCTGAATCACTGTGACCTGGATGTCGTTATGACAGAACTAGCTCATCTTGAAGAATTTTTTTTTTAACTACAAGTAAAATATCAGGCTTCCTAAAATAGTTAGCATATGATAATGATTGGTTGCAAAAAGAAATTAGACCTAAATAAGACACCGATTAATACAGTATTTACGGCCAAAACATGGGGTGAAAAAGTGAATTTTGAGATAGGACATCATTTTTTATAATACTTTATGCTTATTATCTCCTGATCAATGTTTAATTTTTGTAAATATGCACACACATTTAGATTTTTATCAGATTTGCTACATACTGTACAATTTCATGCCCATTCGTTTAGTGTCTGTAACTTTTTTTTTTTTTAACTCAATGATCTAAATTGTCATTCAGATGAAACTTGGACAATTGAGACATAAACCTATAAAAGTATATTATTCTAACATGAAAAATTATTAAGATATTGCAACATGACATTGACATGGTTACGGACACTACAGATTATTTTTTTTTGGGAGGGGGGGGATCCTTAATTTAGCACAGAATGCTAATTTAAGCAATGATTTTTACATGTCATGTGCTTCATAAGATAACACCAATTTTAGTATCAATACTCATAAAGAAATATGAATAATTAGCTTGTGAAATTATTATTGTTTAAAGCTAGACAGTATAACCCATTATGGGGGCACATGAAAAATCATCTCTCCAAAATGGCTGAAGTTAGAAACTTGAAATTTTTAGGGAAGCAACAGTGGTCGCCTCCATGTTGCATAAACTGTAGATGTACAGTAGCTTCTTTGCCACACACACATCGATCTGTGTATAACATTAAAACAATAAATACACACACATCTTATATGTGTAACATTAACACCATAAATAAATCAGCACCTATACTGTGTTTTGGCTGATAACACAGTAAATCTGAGCTGTCAGCTACCTAATTCTTTGGTGAATTAAACCTACTAAATACCCTAATTTAAGAGCTAGAGTTTGTATTTTAGCTACCAGAAGAAACCAGGTACAAAACATCCAGTCTCCTATATTTATTCAAGCTTTGCCTTGTTTTTACTTGAATGATGAATGAATGATTTCTGGCTGTTAGTGACCTCTAAATCACCTGATAAGATTACACCTATCCTACTGGATATAATGTTAGAGATCCCTTCGATAGAGATCCTATCGGATGTTTGTGCAAATGGGTTCATTCCTTCAGATTCTCCCCAGTTTGGCCATTTGCCATCCGAGCAGCTCTCCAGTATCATGTGACAGCTGCCATCTGGGGAGGGTGAGAGCAAAGAGGTGCTGCTTCTAAACCACATGAAACCAGCCAGCCAGCTGCATCTTTTTGAACTGCTGCTCAAGTCGCATTACGGCAACACACTGGGACGAAAGCGCTATCCACCCTCTTCCACATACAGTATATGAGCTCACAGGTGTCTGGCTCAGTAGCAAGTGCCATCGCCATTCTACGACAAGGGATTGAAGAGTAATGCCATCCACAGAATATTTTTGCGCTCTAGAGTCCTCGCTATGAATGGATGTGGCATCTAAACTCAAAGCATGACGATGTTCAGACTGAAATTTTAAGACAACCAACTAGACAAAGGTCCAAAAAGAAATAGCACCCAAAGAATACTCACACAAATGTGAAAGTTGGAAAGGTTTTGCTAAATGTTTGAACTTTGCTAAATGGTACGGACAGTTATCATTAAAGAATGGGGACGTCTGATTCAATAGAAACGAGACAGGTACTGTATGACACGCATCCTTTCCAGAAACACAAGGCCAGGAAAATCAGGAAAGGGTTAACGTTCAGGTTCCAAGACATTCGCAGAAAGTAATGCATTAAATCTTGGTTGGATGTAATGCATTAGGAATAATTGAAAAGTAAATTGTAACCAGGAATAAGATTTATTTGCCATTCATTGTCTACTTCCAAAAGTTGGAAGGATGAGCATGAGCGGTTAAATGGCGTAATTGAGCTGATGGATAAGGCTGTGCTGCACATTTCAAGAGTTCAGAGTAAACAATTAGCCACACAGCGACTTTAGTGCTCAGGACCTCCTGAGCCGCACGGCAGTAGCTTCGTCTCGATTTTCTCCGCTCGTGTTCGTCTTTTACAATAAAACCTTACTAATCAGTCAGGCAAACAACTGTATCTTCTCCACTCAGTTATTTCCCACACTGTGAAAATTACAGGCTATTGACAAAAACAAATGTTTAGGTTTCAGTCTACCAACAGACACCCCTTTGTTATTTTAATGGAGTTGAGTACACTGCCACCTTTCACAATTATCTGTTCTTCAGCTCCGTTATCGCTTTAATAGTGAGCTTTATTCGTGACGGAAAGAAAGTGGCATCACGGCTGATGGGACCTTGGGGGATTTTATTATTTATTTATTTATTTTTCCCGAGGAATCTCTCACTCAGCGTCAAGCGAGTGAGAACAATGATGCAGAACCTCTGCACCGTAATCACACCCACTCCCTTCGCTTAAATCGAATGCATACATAATGAAGGCTCGCTTCAAGGCAGGACGGTCTAATTCTGGATTTTTACATTTTTTATTTTTTTTATTTTTGGACTAATGGCTCTGAGAACATGCGGGTGGAATCCGGAGACTGTCCTGTTTTTAATTTAACTTTATCTTGAATGCAGGATGATTCACCATAGGGGAAAGAAATTTTGGTTAATGAGACATAAGCTGGCTATTATATGATTACTGGGAGTAATCGTGGAATGTAGAGAAAGTGCTTAACCTCAGCCGCTTCAATTATGCTACTACAGGCTATATAAAAAACGTGTTTTCTTTTTAAAAAAATTCACTTTTGGTTGAAAGTAAAAACTCAGTCTTTATAACTTGCGTTATTAATAATTCTATTATTTTTTCCATGAGATACTAGTTAAAAGGCCAATGTATTTTTATTGTTTGATACGGGTCCAAGCACTAAATGCTGTTTTTTTTCTTAGGATGCTCTACTCCTTTTGATTTTGGTTAGGATCAGCACCTGACCGGTCTCACATTGAATTATTATGGAACATAAGTAGGATGTTTACCAAGCGCACAACCGGGTGTTACTGTACATGTCCTGAGAATAAAATATTAATTTAGATCTATTCATCAGTGTGGGCGGGTATTGTCTGGCTCAAATAGCTAAAGCTCAGTCAAGGGTGAAATGATTAGAGCCAAATTTAAAAGGAGGAATGCTTAATTTAGTTTGAAGTGGCCTCTCGGGGACAATTTGCTGAAATTCATAAAAAGTCTCACGTTCGGTTTCAAAATAGAGAAATAATAGCGGTGCCATAGGACACAACTCCTCCATGCGAATAGGAAGTATTTTTTTTTTTTTAGTTTAAAAGCTGATGACCAAATGTTCAAGAAATATTCATGTTTTTGGAAAAAAAGTGGATAAATCTGAGGATAAAAAGGACACGCTGTGACATAAATGCAATTTTGGCTGAAAGGGAAAAAAAAAAAAAGTGCTTGGACCCTGAGTGCCGGTTGCTAATGTGGCTTCAGAGACGCGCTTACGGTTTTTCATCTATAATTACAGATTAATATTCAGACTGTCAGACATTAGCTAAAACAGGAAATGCTGCTTCCTGTTCAGTATCAAAGGTTCGAAAGAATTCTAAAGAAATGCTAGGATCTTTCAAGGTTTCTTTCTTTCTTTCTTTCTTTTTTTTTTTTTTTTAGATAAAAGATACTTTGTGTACTTTGTTCTTCCTCTCTCTTCCACTTTGTGATCGTTCCCTTCTATACAACATAACAACAGGTTAGAGGACTGGCGGTTAACTCTAAAACATGCCCTTGTCGGATTGGAACCGTTCCAGCGTTCGTTTTTTCCCCCCCTGACCCTCTCCAGCGCTGACCTCGTGGACAGGCTAGTCTTACAATTCCTCCGGATGAGCATTTGCATGGAGTATTTCTGTCCTGTTCAATGTCACATTAATCCCAGGAAACAACAACAGCGAGATGATTATAGAACGCACGCTCTCGGATAATGGCTCGTGCTTTTTTTGGTCGGGTAATTGATGGGTATAGAGCTGCCAAGGAGCTGACATTATTACAGCACTGAATCAACTGCCAGGCGTTTATTTTTCTGCATGTTCGGTGAGGAGTTCCGGTTAGTCTGGGCAGGTTATCTCGTGTGCCCCGCTGCCCGACATCCTTTAGGCTGGGTGGGTGGAGAGGGATTTATCTCTGTCTCAGCTGCTTTTTATGAGATACTCCCCTCCGATTTCTCTCTCTCTCTCTCTCTCTCTCTCTCTCTCTCTTTATTTTTCTATTTGTTTTAATGAATCTGTGGCTTTCAAATGCAGTATTTATGGTTGCCTCTGCTATAGCATAAAATGTATGAACTAAGGAATGCTGTCTGCCAAACACTAAATATGTGCTCCATTAGGAAAAAAAGCATTTATGTGAGCAAGTGCCCTCGGGCGCTTGCGCCGAATGAAATGCTTTTTTCCTTTCCACCCCTCCTCACACCTCTTACTCCCTTACCCTGATGAAGTGTGTGTTCGTTTTTTTTTTTCCCTTTCTCTCTCTAGCTCTCTCTCTCTCTCTCTCTCTCTCTCCTTTTCTTTCAACTTCCCTCCTCAGTTATTTTTTTTTTCGGTTTTGATTCGGCATCCATGTCTGCCTCAGGATGTCTGTCACAAACTTTCAGCCAAACCTTGTGACAATGCGTTTATTTCTTCTTTTTTTTCTTTCTTTTTTTTTCCCGTGCCTTTTTTATGACCCTCTTTTTTCCCTTTTCTCCCTTTTTTCTGTTCTTTTCCCTCAAGGTCTGGCGCACCTGATGTTAAAGAGCCAAGGTATGGGCCCTTGTCCCCTTCTCTTTTCTTTTTTCTTTTTTTCCTTCTCTGTCTCTTTTCCTTACCTTACTCATATCCCCTTCACTCCCCCCCACCCAAAAAAAAAAAAAATTAACCTTCTTTGCTTTTTGCCTTGTTCCCCAAACCACAAACCCTCTTTCTTCCCTTCCTCTCACGTCCCTATCCCGCTGGTTCGGTGTCCTCTCATTCTCTACTGTGTGTGTGTCTGTGTGTCCTTCATGTGCGCCTCACCCTTGTCCTGTCCACTGGCCCAGCCCCAGGACCTGCTCCACTGAAGGCCACTGCAGCTGCAGGTAAAGCTCTTCTGATCTCCCTCTCACGCTGGTTGGGTCCTGCTGTGCTTCAGTCAGTCTCTCACTGCCCACAGAATGCACAGGGCCCATGCTCTGGGGGCATTCTAGCTGTTTGGCTTTCCTAGACCTTCTAGTTATATCATGTGTTCAATCTCTGCTCAAATCTGATTGTTATGCATAAAAAGTATATCTACTTTGAAATCTGTGTTTTTTTTGTTTTTTTGTTTGTTTGTTTTAATGCAAATTGTATGCTTGTCTTTTTATAATTATTCTTTGGGGAACCATTTTGTTTCATTTGATTTTTTTTTTCTTCCAGGGTGGGACAATACCACAATATAATGCAAATTGTTTTTATGAATTCACAGAACATGCACCGTGCCGAGTTTACACCTTTTCTATGAATAAACATCCCAAACTGTCAGGGTTAGCAAAACGGCATCAAAACCCCTCAGCTTGCCGCACCGAACAAATTTAGATCGATCAGGTTCCCTGTCTCACGCAATAATTGAATGCAGCTTGCATTCAATTCCTGCTAACTGACTTGTCAATCTTCATTAGTCGTGGTGATTACAGGACTAGGTGAGATAAGCCGGGTTTCAGAATGACATAATTAGCAACGACTTGCTCATAACACTCACATGTGCATGTGTCTTCATTAGCATGATAAATGATGTTTTTAGAAACGTGTCTCAGTCAACGTAAAAAAAAAAAAAAAAAGGTTAAGACACCAGTCAAATATTCAACTATGACCAATATGTTAACTTTCTTTCTTTCTTACGTTTTTTGTTGAACTCATGGGTCCACCATGGATGTGTGAAAAATTGATGCGTGTCTGAACCAAATGCTTCAATGCCACACACTGCGAGTGAGAGGATTGAATCTACACTGTTCCATTCCTGAAATCTTAGGCATTTTCTGAAATAAAAATCGAAAAACAGAGTCAGTGTTGCAGCCTCTTGTTAGGAGAATGCATGATGACCAAAAAACAAGAAAGTCATCACATGATGTCATCTTTGCATATTTTTTCGAATTTAAAAATCCGGAAGGTGATGAAGTCATGAAGTGCACAAAAGAAGCAGTCACACATGGAATAACTCACTTTAAACCTCAGTGCTGTTCAGTTCTCAAATACAGCTCGCAGCTACTGTATACCATAAATTACAGGTTTACATTATACATGAAAATAAACAGCATGTTAGTATTTACCAATGAAAAATAGATTACAGTAGAAGTGATAGGGCTAAGCTTTGCTTCTGTAACATTTACGGAAGGAGTCTCCAGAGGTTTGTAATAGTATGTTTTCCAATGCAGAAAAGTCTTTAGGACAAAGTACTGTAGCTTATGGACTGATAACAGGAAACCAGCTGTCTTGGAAATATCCCATAACATTAAACTGATAAAAAACACACACACACACACACACACACACACACACACACACACACAATAACATATTGTAAATTGCTGTGG
>QMIH01001428.1:89994-115083 GCA_003987875.1 Clarias batrachus
GACTGATAACAGGAAACCAGCTGTCTTGGAAATATCCCATAACATTAAACTGATAAAAAACACACACACACACACTCACACACACACACACAAACACACACACACACACACACACACACACACACACACACACACACACAATAACATATTGTAAATTGCTGTGGTATTAGTGGAATACAGTGTGACATGTTTTTTTAAAATATTTTTTTTAATTTGAAGTCCTCTATTTTTAGCTGGTAAAGATATCCTGAAAGATTAACTAAAAATACTGTAACAAACAACTTGGATTGGACAAACTGTGCTGTTATTGATTGGACAATAGGAAACAATGCTGATCAGTGATTGGACATTAGGAATCAGTGCTCTTCAGTGATGGGACAATAGGAAACAATGCTTTTCAGTGATTGGACATTAGGAACCTAGGCTCTTGAGTGATTCGACAATAAGAAACAATGCTTTTCATTGATTGCTCTTCAGCACTCTTCAGTGATTGGACAATAGGTAACAATGCTCTTCAGTAATTGGACATTAGGAACCAATGCTGATCAGTGATTGGACATTAGGAACCAAAGTTGATCAGTGATTGGACATCAGGAAACAATGCTTTTCAGTGATTGGACAATAAGAACAAGTGCTTTTCAGTGATTGGGCATAAAGAATCTAGGCTCTTAAGTGATTTGACAATAAGAAACAACGCTTTTCGGTGATGCACAATCACTGAAAAGCGTTGTTTCTTATTGTCGAATCACAAGGAACCAACTAATTTTTTTTCAACCTGCTCTTCAGTGATTGGACAATAGGAAACAATGCTCTTCAGTAATTGGACAGTAGGAACCAATGCTGATCAGTAATTGGACAGTAGGAACCAATGCTGATCAGTGATTGGACATGAGGAACCAATGCTCTTCAGTGATTGGACATTAGTAACCAGTGATTTTCATTAATTGGACAATAGGAAACAAAGTTGATCAGTGATTGGACATTAGGAACCAGTGCACTTCAATGACTGGACATTAGGAAACAATGCTGATCAGTGATTGGACATTAGGAGCAAGTGCTTTTCAGTGATTGGGCATAAGAAATCTAGGCTCTTGAGTGATTTGACAATAAGAAACAACGCTTTTCAGTGATGCACAATCACTGAAAAACGTTGTTTCTTATTGTCGAATCACAAGGAAACAACTCAGTTTTTTTCAACCTGCTCTTCAGTGATTGGACAATAGGAAACAATGCTTTTCAGTGATTGGACATTAGGAACCAGTGCTCTTCGGTGATTGGACAATAGGGAACAATGCTGATCAATGATTGGCCATTTTAAAACAATGCAAATCAATAATTTTACATTGGGTAACAATGTTGATCAATGACTGGATATTAGGAAGCAATGCTAACCAGTGATTAAAAGGTGGACAGACAACGCTAATCTGTGATTGGACATTGGGAAATAATGCCGATCAATGAATAGACAGTGCACAAACAACACTGATCAATAATTGGACACTGGGAAACAATGCTGATCAGTGATTAAACAGTGCTGATCTGTAATTGGACATTGGGGAAAATGCTGATTTGTGATTTTACATTGAGAAACAATTAGTAGTTGTAGAGGTGTATCAATTGCAGGACATGTGCTTTGTTGAAATCAAGCCACAAAGCCATATTTTTTACTTCAAATGTTATCATCACTCCAGAACACAGCGAATATCTGAATGCTTTCTACTGTAGCTTGTGTGTTTGTAGAATGAGCAGCAGTTGCAGATCCTGAAGCCCTGTGTCAGAACGTATTAGTAAAATTATAGTATTAAATCTTTAGTAAAAGACATGACATTAAACATAGAAGCAGGAAACATGGAAACAGGAAAATTGTTGATCGTTCACATTGCTCACACTGAAGTGTTCTTAATTGCTGACCAGCGTGGACTCAGGAATGAACTGATATTATACAATTAGAGGTCAAATAAACAAAGGATGAAATGCATTTTTAAAATGTCAACCAAAAACAAAAAAAGAAAGAAAATCAAACCTGAGTGCATGAACATATTCTCACCATGCTAGGTGTGCTGCTGAGCCTTTGAACAGAAAACAGTGTTGGTCTCACAAAAAAAAACAAGTGGTATTGCAGAAGACAAAGGGGAAAGCGAACGTAATACAGGTTGGAACCACTTTAGCCCGCTGAAGGAACCAACTCATTTTTTTTTTTTCAACCTGCTTCCTGACAGAGCTGCCAGATCAAAAGCTGCTAGATTGATCAGTCTGTGAGAGAAATACTGGCTTTGTCTTTTTATTTTTTTATTTTTCCCAGTGAGAAATGTCTTTGACTTAAAAAATGGAAGCCCGTGTTCTTTTCATGGATTGCTGTGTTGCTCACTAAGTCAGCAAATATATGTTGCATCCTGGGAAAACCCTTCATATGATAAAATGGTTGATGTTTTCTGCAAAATCTGGAAACATCAGGCATTACTGAACTGAAATACCTTTTTTGCTTTGTATGCATTTGATATTATATGTAAAGTCAGAGCACAGGGAATGCTAAAAGCAAAAGAAAACAAAAGAATACATTATGAATTACTGTATGTTCATTATGTCTAGAATTACGTTAGGATCTGTCCAATGCCTTATTAAACATGAAGTTTCACAGAAGAAATGTGGTTGGAAAAAAAAAAAAAAAGCAGTTCCATGATCAGATGAATTAACTGGGACTAAACAGCTGTACGGAGGAAACCACCTATTAGTGAGACTAATAAGAAAAAAGTTTCTTTCAGAATGATAGTTGTTTTAGGGTAAGAATGGAAGCACATAAAGCACCGCCCCTTCTATACTGTACATTTAGTAATCTACCTCAATTTTCCATCTTAAATGATTATAATGAAATATAATCTATCAATGCATATTTGACTTGGCTAACATTAGACAACTACAGGGTGGGCCATTATTTATATGGATACACCTTAATAAAATGGGAATGGTTGGTGATATTAACGTCCCGTTTGTGGCACATTAGTATATGTGAGGGGGCAAACTTTTCAAGATGGGTGGTGACCATGGTGGCCATTTGGAAGTCGGCCATCTTGGATCCAACTTTTGTTTTTTCAATAGGAAGAGGGTCATGTGACACATCAAACGTATTGGGAATTTCACAAGAAAATTCCCTTGGTTTTAACGTAACTTTATTCTTTCATGAGTTATTTACAGGTTTCTGACCACTTATAAAATGTGTTCAATGTGCTGCCCATTGTGATGGATTGTCAATGCAACCCTCTTCTCCCACTCTTCACACACTGATCGCAACACCGCAGGAGAAATGCCAGCACAGGCTTCCAGTATCCGTAGTTTCAGGTGCTGCACATCTCGTATCTTCACACCATAGACAATTGACTTCAGATGAGCCCAAAGATAAAAGTCTAAGGGGGTCAGATGGGGAGACCTTGGGGGCCGTTCAACTTAACATAAGTTTAATATGGCCCCCGCGCCACAGCGAACCATATCACATTACTGTGATTCCCAGCACAACATAACATTTTTATGAAGTTAGCCCAGGCACATTTTAAAAGTAATAAATAAATAAATAATGCATATCACATGCACGTCAATTATGCACATACTGTACTACTCAAAAGTTTGAGATCATCTCCAGATTTCTTTGTTTTTGTTTCGTCATTTATTTTCTACATTCTACAACAATACTGAGTATTTAATTGAACTATGAAATAACACATATGGAATTAGGTAGTTATGTAACAACAAAAACAACAACAACAACAGTCAGTTGTTATTTTAAGACATGGAGGTCAGCCTTTCAGCAATAGTTCTTGCAAGAACAGTATTCTTTGCATTTGCAAATCTCATAAAGCACCATGATGAAACTGTCTCTACCGAGCGTCCCAAGATAGCAAAAGCAAAACTGCTGCAGAGGAGAAGTTCATTTAGAGTTACCAGCCTCAAAAATCACCAATTAACAGGAGCTCAAGTTATTATTTATTTATTTATTTATTTATTTATTTTTCTCTATGACCACTCCGACATCCGCTCCCATGGGATGAATGAAGGTGAACCAGTAGACTTTTCAGGCTTTAAGTATGGAAGTATAAATTCCTGAAAGCAAAATAGCATGTTGAATTACGTCAGCTGAACAAAAACGTGTTGCAACAAAAACGTTGGAATTTTTCTGTATTGCAATTTGATCTGAATGGGAAAAATTGTGACCATACATTATAAAGCGTAGGGAAAGGAGAACGCGCGCACTAGCTTTACTTTGAATATAGCAGAGGGTAAATTTAAACGTGTAACACAACTAGCAACCTACAGTAGCCAGGTACAGTAGTTAGAAGTGCTGCGTTTCGATCTGCAGGTACACTAGTTCCCTGAGAAGTAGACTGCACAGGAAGCAGGAGCACAATTTAAGCGACACTGCGGAACGACCCGCAGAAATCGCAATCCATTGCTCCTCCTGTGATATCCCAGATGTGAAGACCTGAATTTTTACTACAGGAATTTTGTCACTCTGAATTTTGTTTGACCTGAATCTGGAGGTTAAAAAAAATTGTGAAGATGGAATTTTTAACCCTTTAAAATATTATTTTTTTAAACAGCAATTTAGTAAGGTCAATGATTTTGCATTGATTCTTACATGCTTGAATTACATTTCCATTTGAAATATTCAACCACAATAAATTGGGGTGTCAGAAATTTCAAGCATTATAAATGAAAGCATTGTAAAATCTTTTTTCCCCCATCCAAATCAAATTGTAATGCAGAAGTCAAAAGTTCAAACATTTTTATTGCAAGTTTTTGTTCAGTTCATGGAATTCAGCATGCTATTTTGCTTTGGGGAATTTCAGCACTGTTATACTTTCATACAAGGGTTTATATATGTAAACACCAGGTCTATGTACAGATACACCGGGAGTGTCAGAGTGGGGCTGTCAGGAGAGTGTGAGAGTGGAGACATGCAAAAAGTGGCATGGCTTAAAGGAAGAACCGGGTCAATATCCACCCTAAATCGATAGAAACTGTATTGTCTCATCCTACTGTATATCTCGTTTCAAAATAAATCAATATACTTTAAAAGGCTGATTCAAAACCAGCCTTAAGTGAAACTATTGACCAAGCATATCTCCTGTCAAAAATAGACCTATTTACATTTAGTTTACAGCAATTTGTCCTGGATTTGTGTTCAGCTGAAAAACAAACAACAGAGGGAGCTTCAAAAGCTGGCGTCAACACTAAAAACCTGAAAATGTCATCCTGGTATTCAACAGAATGTTTTAGCATTTTGACAAAAGTAAACCAAACAAGGGAAATGATTGCGCTCTTGAATATGCAGTATGGTGCACTAGTTTAAATGTAATATTTATATAAATAAATACATTTACAGTAGTATATTAATCATAATAATTCCTTTGTACAAAAGGTCAGATTTTCTTAGAGTCTTAGGAAAATTAGAAAAATGATGTAATTTATGTCAATATTTCTCAAGTTCAACTTTTTATTCCAGTTTTTACTTTGAAATTCAAAAAGAAATACAAAATAAAAGCATTTGCATTGGCTGCCTCTGACTCTCGGACCCTGCTGTACATAATAAAAAAAAAAAAAAAAGAAAAAAATAAAACATTTAATGATCATAATCTGTATTTGTGCTTTGCTAATCGGATGTGATTAGCAAACACGAGTTCTGCTCAGTAATGTGCTGCCAGATATCCTGGGATTATTCCATGGCAGATGGGTTGAATTTGGACAGCCTAGAATGAAATGTAAAGCTACAGTAGTCGCATTTAGTCATCAGCCAACGTAACAGCTAATATTGTCAGTAATTCTGCAAATCTCTCATCTTTCCTTAGCCTGTAGTGAGCACTGATGTCAGGACTGCGTTCTTCAGAGCAAACATATTAATGTCAATCAGTTCGTCTTAATATCAGTCCCATTCGTTTGTTTATTTAGCAGAATTCTTATACTGAGCAACTTATTCAAAATGAAATACAGACAGAAAGGTTAAACTTCCATATACACATTTTATTTTTAATATCAAAGCATTGTTTTTTTTTTTTTTTTTTCTGAAAGCCCTTTCTGTTATCAGAAGCGCAGTTGCTATTGTCAGGCTGCCTGTGCCTTTTTCGCTTACCATGGCAACATCGCATTGCAATTACAGAGTGAACCTAGGTCTCGCACATCCCATTGCAGGGAACCACAGTCCTCCCGGTGCCTAACCCGAGACACAAATGTTTATGGCGAAAAAGGACAACTAACAAATAATCAAATGATACATCTGCCTTAGACACCACATTATAGAAGCATGGGTCCTGACTTGTTTCTGATAAAAATGAGCGTTTCATAAAGAGCACTTTCTTTTCTCCTAGCTGTGGCTGTTTCATTTTTCATAAGAGTCCCACAATTAGTGAAAAAGAGAGGGTTAGAAGTTGTTACAAACAGCACCAGGGCTACATACAGATTAACAGTAGATCATCACCATGATTTTGTGGGTATGTGGAGAAGTCAAGTCCGTTATCTTACCTTGGCTAAGGACAGAAAAAACTGAACTGTTGCTCAGTGATCCAAGTCCTCATTTCATTTGGAAACCAAGAGCCCGAGTCTTGAGGAAGAATGGACAAGAATTTGCTTGCAATCCAGTGTAAAGTTTTCACAATTGGTCATGATTCATGGTGCCACGTCATCTGCTGGTGTTGGTCCACCGTGTTTTAACAAAGTCAAAGTTAAAACAAAGTCAACACAATCATCTACCAGGAGATTTTAGATTTTAGAACTTCATGGTTCTCTCTGATGATGAGCTTAATACAGATGTTAATTTTCTTTTCCAGCTGAGCTTAGCCCCTGCCCACAGTGCCAAAACTAACACTGACTGGTTTGCTGACCATGATTTTAGTGTGCTTGATTCATCAGCCAACGTGCCTGACCTGAACCCCAGTGAGAATCTGTGGGGTATTGTCAAGAGGAAGATGAGAAACGCCCCACCACTATAATACAGATGAGCTAAATGCTGCTACCAGAGCAACCTGGTCTTCAATAACGCCTCAGCATTGCCACAGGACAAATGCTGAGTGCATAAACAAACATCATTTTCAGAAGTTGGATGTTTCATATCTCTGGACTTCCGTATTGATTTTTATTTTATTTTTTTAAATGATTTTAGGAAATATTAAAATGTTTTGTTTTTTTTTTCCCAGATTTTCTGCCTAATTTAGTCGTGTCCAATTCCTCCCCGTCACTAGGGGGCTCCCACATTAAGGCTACTACTACCACTCAGCCGGGAGGGCCGAAGACTATCACGTGTTTCCTCCGAACCACGTGACGCCAGCCGACCGCATCTTGTCGAACTGCTCGCTCGCGCACCGTTGGGGGCGTAACACACTCGGAGATCAGCGCTATCCGCTCCCTCCGTTGCGTGAGCTCACAGACGCCCCTGACTGGCTGTAGAGCCGTGATTAATGTGGGAGCACTAAGTACCTCTCATCCCTCCCCTTTGAGAGAGCTCGGCCAATCAGATCTCTCTAGACCTCCGGCTGCAAGAGGTTACAGCGTCACCCGGGATTCGAACTAGCGATCTCCGGATGATACGGCGAGCGCTTTAACCACTGCGCCACTCGGAGGCCAATATTAAAATGTTTTGAGATACTGAATATTTAATTTTCATGAGTTATGCCATAATAATTCAAATGACAACAAAAGAGGCTCAGAAGTAGAATACTTTGTGTGTAATTAATCTTGAATATACGAGTTTCTCTTTATGAATGAAATCTGAAATTACTTAAATTTTTTTTACAATATCACTTCAATTACTGAACGTTTTTTGCTTCTTTGATATCTGCCAGCATCCACCCGTTTTTGTTGGCTAGTCTATTCTAATCTCATGAACACCTACTTGATATTGCCAGAAACGTGCAGAAATGAATAGAAACCCACTAAAACAAACTTAAAGATTTCGTCTTCCATGTTATAATTAAATGACTGTAAGATTAGCTTTAACTGTGGCATCCTGTCAACTTGACCGGGTGGCGAAAGACAAGAAAGGAAGGCAGAATCTACTCTGTTAGTTTGAAAATGCACTATATTTACGAAGTTCTGTAAACTCTGCTCTCAATTATTGAGTTCTGGTCTTTCAGCCACACTTTTGTTGAGGTGTTTCTCAGTTATGTGAAGATGTCTGCTCTGCTAGTAATGCCCCAGTTAACTGTAAGTTTTTCGAAGGAACAACAGCTCAGTCACGATGTGGTAGACCATGCAAACTCACATAGTGGTGCTGCTGAGTGCTGAAGTGTGTTGTGCATAAAAATCACCTATTCTCTGGTGCATTACTAACTACAGAGTTTCAGACTGCCTTTGGAAGCAACATCAGCACCAGAACTGCGTCAGGAGCTTCATGAAATCGGTTTTCATGGCCAGGCAGCTGCACACAAGTCTAAGATCACGATGCACAATGCTAATTGTTGGCTGGAGTGCTGTAAAGTGCTGCCGCTGGACATCGAGCAGAGAAATGTGTCCTCTCATGATCAATTATGCATTACTATCTGGCAGCCTGATGGGTGAATCAGGGTTTGGTGGACGCTATATGACCAAATGTTGTGGAGACTTCAACACCGCACCTGTTTGAGCTTGTTAAAATTCCCCTCCTAAAACCATGGGCATTACTAAGGAGACTATATCAGCCTGAGCTTTCTGGGAAGGCTTTCTGGCAAGATTTTGGAGTGTGGCCATTGTGCCGATTCGATCCAAAGAGCATCCGTGAGGTCAGGCATTGATGTTGGACGAGAAGACCTGGCTTTCAATCAACATTCTAATTTATTCTAAAGGTGTTCAAGTGGATTGAGGTCAGGGCTCAGGAGCAGGCCACTGGACTCAAACCATGGCTTAATGGACTCTTGTTTGTGCCCAGGAGACACTGCGATGCTGGAACAGAAAACAGCCTTCCCCAGACTGTTGGATGCATGTCCAGTATTTGTCCAAAATCTTCGTAGCCTATAGGGTTAACGTTACCCTTCACTGGACCTAAGGTGCCCAAACCCTAAAAAGAAACAGCCTCCAGTCCATAATGCCTTCTCTAATTTGCCAAATTTTACTGTTGGCAATAAACCTTTCAGTAAGTAGTGCTCTCCTAGCATTCAAGAAACCCAGATGCATTAGAATGCAATAAAGTGAAGCATGTCTAATCATTCTAGGAAGCATGTTTCCACAGAGTCCAGTGGCGGCGCATTACATCACACAGGTAACGTCATGTCGCTGAGCTCTTTAATAGGGATGGGAAACACCAGGGGTCAGCTGATGCGATATTATCACAATACCTAGGTGTCAATTAAGTTTGTATTGCGATTCTCTTTGTATCATAATTTTTTGCAAATTCAATATTTTGCAAATTCAATATTCAGTATTTCTGTCCGATTTCCAAGCTTGGTTTGCTAAACACACTTAGCACATTTGCTCCTATCACTCAGAATGCTGTTCTGCCTGATAATGTGTGAATAGTTTATTTAGAGTTTGACACTTGTAGGATTATAGATGAATAGTAAATCCCAACCTCAAATGCAAACATATATACAGTAAATTAAAATTGTTTTTTTTTTTTTTTTTAAATATCGATGTTGGAGTCAGTGTGGCGATACCGCACAAAAGAATCGCAATACATTACTGGATCGATTCATTTCCCTCATCTCTACGCCACAGTATTACTGATTCTACTGCCAGTGTTGGTCTTTGGAAACTGTATGATTAAGTGGTTGATTTTATGCAACTGTTAAAAATATGAGACTGAAAAACACCTGAACCTACTGTAGCAAAAAGCAGAGTTTTATTATCTGGAGAGTAGAGCGGGTGCTGAAGTTCTCCTACAATCATCATGCACAATGGTTTTGTCATTTAAATTCGTTGAAGGTCTTCCTGACCTCGTCGTCTTCCAGTGATTGCAGCATCGCCGTAAAAACTTGCTGAATTATGTCAAACGTTTCTGTGGCAGATTCGCCCAGTTTCACACAAAGTTTCATGTTCGCTTTTTGTTCTAACTTGCTGTCCATGATGAAATCGCAGACAAGCGCTCAGAATAGCACCAGTTGCACGGCTTTGGATATGCACAGGGCGATGTCTTTTGACACACTGACTTATGAAGGACGGCGCTCCCTGTGACTGTGCTTGCAGCCTTGTGCTGCCATCTGTTGGTGTGTCTTGAAAAAACTAGTCTTGCAACTTTTTGATACCACTCGTACATCTGGCAATATATTGTACGTGTGATGATCGGCAGTCTACATACTTTTGTACATATAATGTAAAGCTAGTTGTGAGATCTATTAAAAACCCACAACCTTCCTGCTTGCTTGTTGTGTGCAGTGCTCAGGGAGCAGCTGCCGGTGTCGATAAGAAGGGTTAGTGGAACAAGACATCAGAAGCATATACCGTAGCAAGCTTCGTTAGCTTGCAAGGGAGCAATCTAGTTATTTATTTTAGTCAAGGAGAATCTCTACAAGTGCTATGACAAGGAGCTGTGAAGCAGCTCCAGCTGAGGCGCTAGGAGTTAAGTGCCTCGCCCGAAGGAAAAAGCCAAACCAGACTGATCATACGTACAATCCTGTTACAAACACCTTTACACTTCACGGTGCACCAACAAGTCATGGAGTTTAAACAGGGAGATTTCCAGGCTCTGTCTTCTCTCAACGCTAAGCTTATGAGCCCTGCGCGGTGATGTGACGCACTACTCACATACAGTACGCTAGTTACCTCTAGTTTACCTCTAGTAGACTAAATTGGTCATATCCTTAACGCAAATATTTCATTTCAAATATTTTAGACTAGCAAGTCTTCACTGCACCTATACTCTAGCTCTAGCCTAGCATAAAAAAAATGAAAAAGTTGTAAAAGATTCCATCGCAGCTACATCAGCTGATTTTATTGTCATAATACTTTGATGGTATTTACATCCTAATCAGGTGAACTGTGAAGAAATGACAGCATATTTTAGTACTGTACCTTTTTTTTTTTTTTTTTTACTTTTAATTAATTAGATTTTTTTTCACTGATTTTTAACATTTCTTTTTAAGCTGTCAAGTCAAAACAGAGCATCACAAAGTCAAATTAAATCAAAAAGGAAATTAAAGGGCAAAAAATTCATTAGTAAATGAAATCAATTAATTAATCATATTAGTGTACAGTCATTACAAATACAAGAGTACTAGTTTTTATGATGAATGAATAAATGAATTAGTTAATTCTTGTCAATAGCATACAGTATACACAAGTTCACGATACAAGTACAGAATATTTATTAAGTAAAGGCTGTAGGGGCACGGTGGTGTAGTGGTCAGCACTGTCGCCTTGCACCGCCAGGGTCCGGGTTCGATCCCCGTCTCTGTGTGCATGGAGTTTGCATGTTCTCCCTGTGCTTGGTGGGTTTCCTCCAGGTACTCCGGTTTCCTCCCACAGTCCAAAGACATGTAGGTTAGGTTAATTGGCGTTCCCAAAATTGGCCGTAGTGTGTGTGTGTGTGTGTGTGTCTGTGCCCTGTGATGGATTGGCTCCCTGTCCAGGGTGTACCCTGCCATGTGCCCTAAGTCTCCTGGGATAGGCTCCAGGCCCCCGTGTCCCTGAATACAGGATTAAGCGATATAGATGATGAGTGAGTGAGTAAAGGCTGTAAGTATACAGCAGATTTAGAGTTTTCTTATACCTTTTAACCTACATATGAAATGTTCCAGTGGCGTAAGCTCTCTCATCAGTTGTCTAAAAAGGTCAAATGTTCTGGGCTGTTGCTTATTCTTGTTCATCAGGATATACAGTACGTCTTCGCTGTGTAGGAAATGAATCATAACTTTGTAGCAGAAATACCATACTATACAAATTCTGTACCCAAGTCTAGACGTAATTTGTACTTTATTGATGTCTTGTCATACTGTACAGTACGTTGCCTCTAAGACTTTCTCTGAGAAAATACGAACCGACATCCAGAATCATTGTGGCTCTGAAGATTGCCAGAAAATGTGTTCTACAACAGGGACAAAATAGTCAGACATTAGACATTTTAGAATTGCAGCCTGTTTTCTATCACAACCCCTCTTCCCCTCTTCCCTTTTCATGGGGCCAAAAGTAATTGGACAGGTGACTGCTCAGTTGTTCCTTGGCCAGGTGTTTGTTAATTCTGTATTATTTCACTACATGTCAGAGTGGACTTTGCCTTTGGACTACATTCCTGTTAACTCTCAAAACAAACCCGAATGCAGTTCATATTAAAAGTTAACAGCCGCAGGTACCAAATGCAAATGCACCTCTAGATCTTTCCTCTGCTTTTCCCTGTACCCCTCTTAGACCTCTCAGCTCATATTATGATCGAACTCTTACTGTAGCTACATACAATGGAAACAGAAACTGAAAGCAGTGTAAAAAAGTCTGAAAAACAAAAAAAGTACAGTAATAAAGTCATGGACTTCTGCAGCAATGAAAGAGTTACAGTGATGCCTCAGTGCCACAGACTGGGATATGTTTAGATCACAGGATGGATGAGTTTACCGACACACATCTCTTCTGTCAGGGAAAACTCCAACAATAGGCTTCGGTCTAATGTGGAGTTTGGACTGAAAAAGTCACAATAGAAGACAATGAAGAAAACAAGAAGACAAGAGAGTAGACAAACAACTTCCTATTAATTATTTCTTTTCAGCCTGGAAGGGTCATAAACTACAAAAGAACCCCCAACTGATGACCTTGTCCTGCAAAACCAAAAAGCCATGACTTCCACTGCAAATATTGGATACAGTTGGCCCGTCAGGTGTCTAATCTCTCACCTGCTCTGCCAGTTTTCTGCCGAATCCGGTCTCCTGCCCTCCTCTCGCCATCATCATCATCATCATCGCAGACCATGAAATAACTAATAACTAATCCCTGTTGAAAATAACAAAAAAACAACACTGTCAATCAAAGATAACTGGCCTTAATGATAATAGATCTTTGAGTTTTTGCCTTAAGAAGCAACTGATCCGTAGATATTGTAGTTAACATCAGACTTTTACGTAATTTTAAGCTGCATAGACTCTCCAAGCACATACGCCAGGATTCTCTTTGTACTGTAGAATGCAGCACAGCGTTCAATACCATCGTCCTGGAGCTCCTGTAAGCCAAACTCACCACTTTGCCAGCACCATCATGTGTAATAGATAGAACCCTCTCTTTTAATTATGTGTTTTTGACTGTATGTGTACAAGTAATAATAAAGAAAAGCATCCGATTTTAATGGGTCCTAGTGATCGACTCAATGACGGCAAGGTGCGCAGGTCCTATGGCTGCAAAACAAGTCCAAATCACCACCCATCCACCGACGCCTGGGGTGTTTCTGGTGTTTTTCAAATATGGCACTGGACATTAAGGCCAAAAGACCCCCACTTTGGTCTCATCAGTGTCCCGAAAGCCTTGTGCTTTGTTTAGATGCAGTTTGAGAAGGTTAGCCATGCTTCTGTGTTCTTGGCTTCCTCCTGCCAACCTTCCAAACAAACCTTACTTTTGCTAGTCTTCTTCTAATTGTGCTGCCGTTGGCTTTAACATTTAACCTGCTCAGTGACGCCTGTACGGTCTGAAAGATTGGGATCACTTTCTCATAATTCCATGGTCGTCCCTGATTTTTCTTTCCTTCTACATTGTAAAGCAATGCTAAAGGCATCTAAAATATGCCATAATCTCCTTTGAACAGTTGATCTTGAGATGTATCCGCTATTCATGATTTAAAAAGCCTTCATAATGGCTGTAATCTGAGGTGCTGTTAATTAGGGATATTTTTGAGGGGCGTGACTCTAAATGAACTCCTCCTCTGCAGCAGAGGTGAGTTTTGGTCTTGCGTTCCTTAAATGGTCTTCCTGAGAGCCAGTTTCATCATGGGGCCTGATTGGTTTTGGAAATGCAACTTGACACAATACCGTTCTTGCAAGAACTATTCCAGAAAGGCCGACCTTCATGTCTTAAAAAAAACAACTGACATAATTCCATGTGTGTTATTTCATAGTTTTGAAATCCCCAATATTGTTGTAGAATGTAGAAAATAAATCACTAAACAGAAACAGAGGAGTGTGCAAGTACGCAGCAGCATAGTTCTTGTTGTTTTTTTGTTTTTTTTCTTTTTCATACAGTATATTTTTATACGCATTGTACGGCCTGACCTTCAGGTGATTGTACTGGGACGTCCACTCTGGAAAGATTGGCAACTCTTGAACGCTTTCCACTTGTGAATAATCTTTCTCGCCGCAGAACGAAGAACTCCAATTTTTTTTTTTTTTTTTTTGGAAAGGGTTTTATAACCTTTTCCAGGTTGCTGTGCAGCAGTATTCTTTTATACCATTTCTTTTGTCTTTGCTTCTTGGTATTGTGTTAACACACACTGGAATGCTCCAGACCAGCAACCCTCTGCTTTTATAGAGGTCTGCACACCTGCTGATGATCAGTTAATCAAGGGCTGATGATTAGCAGCACCTGACTGCAACTTTCCCTCTTAAATCCTGTGGAAGCAGTAAGGGGTCCTTAGGATTGGCTGCATGATATTTTTTTTCTTTTTGGTTTCATTTTTGTTGAATCGGCTGATATACAATAGTATTTGCCTAATACCAAAACCTGCTATGATCAGATGATTTTCTTTTTTTTTTTTTTTTTACAAAAAAGCACAGAATTAAATGAACTACCTTTTAAACATGACTATACCTGCTCCATCTGTACATGGATAACATTTTTTTTTTTTCTGGCTGGAAGCAGTTTGTACAAATTGATTAGAACATTTCTAAACCCAGTTTCCCAGCACCACAATGTCGTCCTCTTATATTAACTTTACACGAATGACTTCCATCGGTGGATCTGAGAAGTTGATCATCTTTGCAGAAGACGTTACTGTGTTCGGTCTCATCACCCCTCCTGGTGTAAACAGAACAATCTCAAGCTCCATGCACTTAAAGCCGCAGAGATGCACACTGACTTCAGGAAATGCACATCTTCCCATTATTCACTCGTCCTTAATAATACATTAGTGAGCACTGTCACTTTGTTCAGCTTTATGGGAACTACGCTCACCCGGGATCTTAAATGGGAGATGCATCCATCATCCATCAACAAGACAAAGGATGTATTTCTTACACCAGCTGGTATAGTTCCATCTGCTCCAGGCTACAAAGGTTGCAGGTCTACATACAGTAGCTACTATAGAATGCATCCTTACATCTTTCATCACTACCAAGACCGCTGAGAAAAGCATCAACTGCAGTCTATCAGCGCTTGAAAACCTGAATACAGAGGCGAGCAGGAAATACCATTGGTGACACCGCACACCTTTCAAAACCTACCAGCATGAAATCGATTCCACTGCCCGTTAAGAAAAAACTGGATGTTATCAGAATTTCTGTTATTAACCAGAAGGTCTAAACAGAATTCAGTATTCACTGTAATGCTGACCAGCCAGTAAGTATCAGGCACAGAACAGAGGATGCAAGTGCAGAAAAAAAGGTCGAAATACTATTACTATAATATGTATACTTTGAAATTTCAATGTGTTGTGGAAGTTTTTTTGTACTGTGCCTGTGAGTTCAGGTGCGCGGAATACAGACCAAAAGTTTGGACACACCTTCTCATTCAAAGAGTTTTCTTTATTGTGTTCTTTATTGTGTTCTTTAGCCCAAATGCGTCTCTTCTGCTTGTTGTCTGTCCTTAGCAGTGGTTTCCTAGCAGATCTTCTAGCATGAAGGCCTGATTCACACAGTCTCCTCTTAACAGTTGTTCTAGAGATGTGTCTGCTGCTAGAACTCTGTGTGGCATTGACCTGCTCTCTGATCTGAGCTGCTGTTAACCGCCGATTTCTGAGGCTGGTGACTCGGATGAACTTCTCCTCCGCAGCAGAGGTGACTCTCGGTCTTCCTTTCCTGGGGCGGTCCGCATGTCAGCCAGTTTCTTTGTAGCGCTTGATGGTTTTTGCGACTGCACTTGGGGACACTTTCAAAGGTTTGGCAATTTTTCGGATTGACTGACCTTCATTTCTTAAAGTAATGATGGCCGCTCGTTTTTCTTCACTTAGCTGCTTTTTTCTTGCCATAATACAAATTCAAACTCTTTGAATGAGAAGGTGTGTCCAAACTTTTGGTCTGTACTGTATGTTTCTAAACCACATTATGTTCTGGGAAAATAAGTCTGGTGATGATTCTAGTGTAACATTAACAAGCAAACTAGAACTTAATGTTTTACCAGTTAATTATTTGGCTACAAGATAGAAAGATAGAAAGGTATTATTATTATTATTATTATTATTATTACAGGTCGTCCCCGACTTACAAACAAGTTCTGTTTCAGAAGCACATTCGTAAGTCAGATTTGTTCTTAAGTCAGACAAAGTGAGTCTTATAAGCCTTTCAAACAAATATACAATGTAAAGCAAACCAATCCACTTGACTCAATCTCTTTCCCCTGATTCCCCACACTAAAACCGTAACGTGTCTTAAGAAAATTTATTTCACACCTGTCAAATGTAACAGTGTTGTCGCAGCTTCTTTACAGTAAATTGCGAGGGGAATCCCGGTCACCAGTCTCAGAGCTGTTTTCCACTGTTTTGCACCGTGAACTCTTTTTTTGTTGAGGATTTTCCGAAATTAGGATGATTCACCATCCTAAGGACAACTTTACAGGACAGCCGTTTTCTAGTATCGTGCTCCCAGACTGATTCATTGAAACCAATAAGACTGACTCATTGCTTCACAGGCTTCAATTAGCTAGGCGGCATAAAGACTGGCCTTTAGAGCAATGGACAAGGTCATGGTGGTCTGGCGAGTCCAGACTGACCATATTCCAGAGCGATGGGTGCGTCAGGGTAAGAAGAGAAGCTCATGTACATCGTGCCCAATGTACAAGCCTGTGGAGGCAGGGTTATGATCTGCGGTTGCTTCAGTCGGCCAGGTTTAGGCTCAGCAATGTTATGTGGCAATAAAATGAAGTCAGCTGACGACCTGGGTGTACTGAATCACCAGGTTATAATCTATATGCATTTATTTATTTACTTGTGAAATGGAGATATGCCAGGATGACAATGCCAATATCTAATAGAGTTGTGTCATCAATCCAATATCTTTGCCCAAAAACTCATCTCTGTATGAAAATAAATGTTGTGACTTGGCACAAGGTTGTCGGTGAAACAATGCCACGGTGAATGCACACTGTAATCAAAGCTGAAGGTGGGTGAACAAAATATTAAATATTTTATCCAGTTTGTTCCACTCCATTTAATGCTCATTGAACTGCATCCAGCTGCCATTTCTCTCCACTGTAAAGTAAATCACAGCTAAACCTCACATTTCTGACGGATTTGTATATTGGGTACATGGTAGAACAGCTTGCGCTGTGAACAAAGAAAAAAAAAAAACAAGAAGAAAAATCCCAATACATGTAAACCTAGAGTATATGTACAGTAGAATTTAATTAAATCTTATTGAGCTTCAAATGACAACAAAAATAACTTCAAGAAAAAATTCCTTAAGGAGTGGGATTAAAAACATAGTGTGGTCCAGTAAAGTAAAATAACATGTAAAAGATTTTCCAGTATAGTCGTCTGTATGTGACTGTAGATTTGGATTTATCTGGTCTAAAAGACTAAAAATCTGCCTTAAGTTCTGTTTTCTGTACTGTCTGTCTGCATCTTCTTTCTCTCTGCATTACTGTTTTAGTCAACTAATTTATGCACGCCTACTTTATTCCTGTTTTTTTATTATCATTAAAAATTGATTCCGATTTTAATTGTAACATTCCATGAAAGAAATAATTATGCAAATTGAAAACAGTAAAAAAAAACAAGTGAAAGATTGTCCTTTATTTAAGAAATATCTTCAGAAAAACAATTTTTTCCTATATTTTTGAAAATGAAATAGGAACGGCAGAAATGGCTTTTTTTTTTCCTTTTTTTTTTTTTCCTTGACAGACGAAGCTGCAATTTTATCAGATGGGGGTTTTACAATTCAATGTCCTTTTTCTCTTTTCACTCATTTTGAGCTTCAGCACACAATTGAGGCTGCTTTATATAAAGTGACTTCCTGTAATTGGCCTCGCTTACTCCAAACTCCTGTGCATCACTGAAGAGCTTAATGTGCTGAAACGTTTGCCAGATGAGCTTTCCCATTTCTCAACTATTATTCAACGTAGGAAAAAAAAAAGAAAGAAAGAGATTTTTTTTTTCTGTAATCAATTAGTTTTACAAATTTACAAATGATTTGTTAAAATTCATTATTAAATAAAAGGTACAATTTGTTTTCAACATTTGATTCCACTAATACTACAGCAAACAAACAAACAGATAAACAAACAAACAAACAGATAAACAAATGAATAAACAAAGGAAGAAACAAATGAGTAAACGACTGAACACAGAAACAAACCTAGACAACAGAGGAACAAAAGAATGGATGAAGCAACAAACAAACAGACAAGCAAATAGACAGACAGATGATTGGAAAAAAATCTTATTAAGGTTGTTTTCAAATGCGGACGCGGGGAACGTTCCCGACTACACGTGACCCCGAAGTCTGGTTTGTTTTGATCAGTGAGAATCAGGAACTTGGATCGAATCAGATTTGGAAGCCAATCATACATGAACATGTAAGTAGACTGGTGTTTAGACACGACATCATCAGTGCCGGCGATATCCCTGCGTAGCATGTAGCATGTTCCGATCTCTTGAAGTAGGAAGGCATGGGAGTCCAGTACATTGCTCTTGAGATTTTTCCCGAAATTTCAGTAATATTAGGCGTAGCGCGTACGTTAACGTCCTCTTCTTCTCTTGTGGTTAACGGTGGACGTACTTATACCTGCTGCGTCTGAGAGTATGAACACGCATGTGCACTCGAGTGCGGAGGACAAAAATAATGTAAACGATGGCTAGAGCGGGGTGGAGGGGGTGGAGGGGGGAAACAATCCGCCACACTCCTGAGCACGGTACAAGTCAATTGTATCTAATGTGAAAACGTCCTTTGGTGAATGAAGAAACAAACGAATGAATGTCTAAATAAATGTATAATAAATCAAGGAACAAACAAACAAAAACAAATAAATAATGAAAAAACAAACAAAAATTGAAACGAACCGATACCTAGAGTACTGTCCAGCCAAGTTCATTTTGCAGGGTGTTTTTTTTTTTTTTTCTTTTTTCCTTTTCTGGTTTGTGATAGGAATCATTTTCAGCATGTGCAATCGACTTTAAAGCTTTGTGTTTTTTTTTTAAGCATGGACGCAGGATAGAAGGTTTAAATACACTAGTCCTTTTGCTGCTGATGAAAAATGAAAAAAGGCAGCAGTCGTTTATCCTTTTTCCTTCGCTAGTTTGCCAAGTCATTATTCCCACTTCGGTACATTTTCCACACGGTGCATCAAAAAAAGCGCATGTTTCTCTAACCAGTCCTGATTATACCGGGCAAAATAGAGCAAAACATATTACAAGTAATAGTTATTGAAGCATAATATCCAAGATTCCTCTTATTTCCTGACCTGCTCTTGTTGCCAAGGTAGCATAGGACCCTTCCATATCTATTGTTTGCAAATAGAAGGAAAAGTGCAGTGAATGCTTGTGAGAAACATGCTTTTTATTTATTTATTTTTTTCAAGGAGTTAATGAATAAGACTACAACAGCTCGATTTACACCAGCAAACTCCATGAAGGTGAATTCATCTCGGTTGCGCTTCATAGAAAAGAAATAGGGATTCGGCTTCGCCGAGCGACGTCACTGCGTTAATTACCTCCTTCTGTCACAAATTCTGGTGTCACTTCTGTCTGTGAATTTTTTTTTTTTTCATTCTTGTGAGAAAGTAATCTAAAGATGTAAATATGTCTTAATCAACTAACACTTGCTTTTCCTCCCTCTGCTTTGTGGAACAAAGATGGCACGTTTCTGATTTTGTGAAATTTTTTCTTCTTCTTCTCTCTCTCTCTTTTCATAGGTGTTACCGAACCAGGTAAGAATGCTATTTTTTTCCCCCCTGCTACTTGTGTATACTGGCTTTTTTTTTTTTTTTCTTTCTTAGAGCACAGAAAAATCAGGCACTGCTTGAGAAAGGACTGACAGATAAAGAAATCCATGTTTGGGATTAGCATTGATTGGACATGCAATCAGACATCTTTTGGTGAGGACTGAGACACTTGGGGTTTGTATTGTTCCGCTAAAGCTGCCTTCTGTGGCAACAGTCAGATTTTGCCATGAATTGGATTTGATTGTGGGGAGCCCATCATTCTTGTCTGCCGCAGAGTGTCATTTTGACGGCACACAGGACCGGACGCTTTCATACAGCATCCTACAACTATCGCAGCAGGGTCGGCTTCCGTCCGGGCGCGGCCCCGCGCGCTCTCTGATCCCGTACCATCGGCAGCGCACTTAAAGACTTCAGACTAATTCTTCATCTCGTTCACATTATGCAGCAGGCTCTTCATTACTACGGTCTCATAAATCTAAAAAGGACATTTTTCCCCTCTCACATTCCACATTTGATATTTCATAATAGAGGAAGTGTATGATCTGTAATTAGTGGACAATAATTCCTCCGGAGAGTAAGACATGTCAAAGGGAAAAAAAAAACTGTGTAAAAAACATACAGAAAATTTGAACAGTACTTACAGTAGAGCTTACACTCTTAAGTGCAATTCTGTACACTTAGATATAACTGTTAGTGTATTCTTTTTTTCCTTAAGAGTATAAATAATATAATAGTGTAATAGCATAAAAAATTCATCTCTGTAAATATTGGCTCTATGTTAAATAATTCATTTGTTTTGGAATATAGTATATAATATGTTCGGAGTACATTATTCCAGTATTTATACCCTCCCATGTTGGGGATGGGAATCTCGCCTCATGTCTGTGTGTGTGGTGTATGAATGTGCGTGGTGAAGTGAAGACTTCTGGGATAGGTTGATTGGCATTTGAGTGTGCACGTGTTTGTGAGTGTGCATACAGTAGGGTGTATCGTGCCTTGAGTCCGGTGTTCTCTGGGGAAGACGCTCGGATCCCTACACAGTTTAAATGGTATAGACAGTGGAAGGATCAATGGATGGAAGGTTTCAATCTTCTTTTCTTGAAATGTACAGAACTGCAGCAATGCAAAGGTCTTGAGCCCTTTTTGAAATTAAATTCAATGATGTAGATTATATTTAAGGAATGGAAACAGATATCTTATAGTGACATACTGCCTAAAGATAAAAAAAAAAAAAGGGTTGTTAATACTGTATAACATCCTCGTTTCCCCTGTCATCTGTTGCAACCACTTAGCATTTAGCATCACTAAATGACTGAACTGTCATATGGCAAATGTTTCTCGCTGGATCATGCCTTCACTTAGATGTAAATGTTTGAATGATTCATATTGTAGGTTACCGTGTGTGTTAACACACACACACAGACATTCCTCTGACCAGGGGCGGATCTCCCGGGGTGGCACGGGGTGGCAGTTGCCACCCTAAGAAAGAGCCTTGCCACTCCATTTGCCACCCCAGCACCGGTTTCCTAGTGTTCTAAAAGTAAAAGAGTTTTTTTAATTAATGACATTCCAATCCAGATATCAGGTTCAAGTCAATCACACATCAGCCTTTGTTTAATTCTTATAGGACACTGTAAAAATGTGCACCCTAGTGTATACACCGAATAAGAATAGCGTTTTATGCTTGCTTCAGTGTTGCCACGCCTCATCATTTTAATGCCACCCCCTTGCCACCCCATGAATAATTTTGTAGATCCGCCCCTGCCTCTGACACTGATCAGGTACAGGGATCTTGCCAAAAAATAAGACCTTCAGGAAGCCTTGAGAACCATTCCTCAAGACTACATTCAAACTTCAAGTAAGTCTGACTCTTTGGAAGCAAAAGACGAAGAATTTAGAGCTGGGTTACGACATTTGCACAGCACTATAAATATGCATGCTAGCCTTAGTACCTGTTGTTGAAGGTGAAAGCGTTTGTAGAAAGAGTTTGAAGGTTCAAGCTAAAAATAAGCCAATCAGCTTCACTGTAATCAGTGATATTATTGTTTCAGTTTGAAGCCCACGTACATGTCTGCCTGTACGGCAAAAGTCTCTGCCTTATTTATTAATGAAAAAAAAAAAAAGGTTGTAAGGTTAAGTATCTTAAGCCTACAAATACAAATAAATGGTCAATTTAAAATGCGAACAGAATTTGACGCATGCGCAAAACTTTGGATTTATAATCTGGCACATAACTGTTCATGAATTCCATTCTTGATTTCATTTATGGCACAGGTTTAAGTTCAGGCAAATGCCTAAGGAATCCTAACATTTCATTCAATTCTATTCAGCCAGCTTTACGTGGTGCTCTTTGGACAGACATGCAGACAGATATACAGTACAGACATAAAAGCATACAGACAAAAACGTTTCTGAGAATCTTAAGCCTTTCGGGTCCTCTGGTATATGAAACGCAAAGATATAATTGAAAGTCCATTAAACTTTTGACCAATATACAGACAAATACTTCATTTCATTTAAATACTGTATACTGTATATATAAACATGTCTCATTGAACTCTGATGATGCGACATTTTCTGAACAAATGCACGACTAACACCTGACTTGGACAAAACCCTTTCTCTTACATGAAAATTGTAATAGACAATAAATTATACATATAATAAATCCTAACAAGATCCTGTCAAATGCATTCAAGTCTCTTTATATTTCAACATTTCCTCTAATATATAGACTATCGCGTATATAATATACTGTCAGTTGCATTCGCAAAACCCATCAAGCAGGATGATGAAACTGGCTCTCATGAAGACTTTCCCAGGAAAGCGAGACCAAAAACATACCTCTGCTGCAGAGGAGAGGTTCATTTGGAGTTACCAACCTCAGAAATCACCTCAGAGATTTCCAGCATGTCAGATTACATCTGTTATAAAGCCTTTACAGAACGCAGGTACAGTAGGAGACACGTCTCAATATCAGCTGTTCAAAAGAGGTTATTGCACATTTTGGATGGTTTAAGCCAGGGGTGTCCAAATCCAGTCCTGGAGGGCCAGTGACCAGCACAGTTTGTAATTCACCAACACCTAAACACACCCACTGAACCTAGTAATTAACAGATTAGCTGTATTTGAGAAGAAGAATCACCAAACTGTCTTGGACACTGGCCCTCCAGGACTGGATTTGGACACCCCTGGTTTAAGCATTGTTTTGCAATGTAGAAAGAAATCAAACTCAGGAAACACCATGGAGTTACAGTAGAAGGTGTGTCCAAACTTTTGACTGGATGGCTATAGGAGCTATGATGGATACATCTAGGAACCTCTGTAGTCCAACTATGGACCATGGAGGCCAATTCTGACTATTGTATTTATTTCCATTTTTACGAGCGTGGTAGGACCTCTGGTCAATATTCACACACTGTTGGAAATTTGGGAACACCAGTTAACTTAATCTGCGTTTCATTGGGTTGTGGGAGGAAACCGGAGTCCCCAGAGGAAACCCACCAGATTAGTTCTTTCTTAGTGTTTGTTCCAACAGTATTAGCTGGTATCTGCCATGTCACATATTAATTGTGATTATTGACTACCTTGGAAGATCTGTTCAGTTTATGTGTCTGCATTACTACAGTAGCTTCAGCATTACAGACCACAGTAGAAAAATCATTTTAGATGAATGATGAAATATTACAAACAAACAAAAAATGCATCCTGTTACCTATTATGTAGCGGAACAGTTTTTAGACGAAAACAAACGTAAAACATGATGGGTTATTACACTAAATATTGGTTTATTTCATTTATTATTGTTTCCTATCTATCTATCTATCATTTATCTATCTATCTATCTATCTATCTATCTATCTATCTATCTATCTATCTATCTATCTATCTATCTATCTATCTATCTATCACTGCATGTGGAGGAGATCAAGAGTACTCAGAGGAATCTCACCAAGCACATTCAAACTCCACACACACAGACTAGAGACTGTAAAGCTGTGCCGCATGTTGTTTGGTCAAATATAGTTACCGTGTTACAATACACGATGTTTATATTCGATCATATGTACAGTTTGTTAAGAAGAAATTCTGGTACATCAGTGTTTCTACTGACTTATAGAAAGACCCTGAGGTCTAATCTAGCTTAGCTGTTATTCAGTTCAGTAGTGTTCAGCAGATACTGTTTTATATTCCGTCGTGCTCGACTCTGTACACTCTGTAGTGTACGTACATTAATACACACTGTACTGTATTTTTCTCTCTGCTTTGCACAGAAATAACTTTGTATGAAAACAAATTAAGCAGGAGTTGTTGTTTTTTTTCTTCAGCGCTTCAGAGCATCAATAGGTTCTACATCTTTGCTGTTTAAAGTTATAAATGCTGTTTAGGAAGAATATAACAATATTACGACGTATAGACTAATGACGCATTCACGTTTTCAACCTCCAAGGAGAATGAATCTGTTTGAATAGCTCTCCAATCATAATTACCACTCAGAAAGTCGAGATTCTCAAGTGCTTCTCACTTAGCACGTCTCATAGTCGCCTGTCTCCTGGTTCAATTTGTCTGCGGTTTGGCACAACAAATGTGTTTTTTTTTTCTTTTCTTTTCTTCTTAGAAGCGTGTTAATTATTAAACTGAAAGATTTCGCTGTATTTATCGCTGATAAACAGTCAAGCGGTAATGAAAAATGTTAACAATCCGGCATGTATGCTAATAACACGATTCATTCATTCATTCTTCTTGATATCTGAATGCCAACTCAAAGGATGGGGTGCCAACTCAGTACAGGGCACTGGCACACACACTTCAGGGAAATTTAGAGACACCTATCAGTGTGCACCACCTACCAGTGTCTTTTGCATGTGGGGGGGAAGCCGAGCATCTAGAGGAATCCCATAAAGCACAGGAAAAACATACACACACACACACACACACACACACACACACAGGTTCATATCAATAAATTAGAATTTCATCTAAATATTTCAGTAATTCATTTGCAAAAATTTGTAAAAAAAAATGACACACAGACTGATATATTTCAAGTGTTTATTTCTCTTAATTTTGGTGGTTATGGCTTAAAGCTAATTTTAACCTAAAAATCACGAATCTCAGAAAATGTTAATATTATTTAAG
>QMIH01001428.1:115111-128487 GCA_003987875.1 Clarias batrachus
CACACACACACACACAGAAGGCGTGAGACAAACCCTTAACCCTGGAGGTGTGAGACAGCAGTGCTTAGAACTGTACCGCATGCGTCCTAATAAAACAGAAATGATCAAATTGCGTTCTGTTTTAAAGTCTTAAAGAGGTTTAATGTATGAGTTTTTCAATCTAAATGTACAATATTGGGTTTTTTAGCCTAATGTTAGCCATTAGGTTTGGTTTAATTATGGATATCTGACTGTAAACATTACTGGATGCATGTGTGCTAGGGTTCTTCCGTAATGTAATCAAGCTCCTCCATGGTGCTTACTGTACCTGACATACCCCCATTGATAGGTCCCAACATGCAAAGCAAAGTAAGAAGGGGGATCCTGGACAATCATGCAGGACCGGCATACTGGTCTAAGCAAAGGCAGTGGAGTGACATCGTAAGAGACGGATTGTTGTCCTCTTCAGAGCTCTGATTTACAGCACATTTGGTGGTGGAGCAAAAAAGTGGGGTGACGTCCTCAGCAGTGCTGGGTGACACAGTGATGTCTGAGGTGGGGCACGGAGACAGAGGGATGTCCAGCAATGCCATGACGTCCTCAAACAGGCAGGGTAAAGGGGGCAAAGAAAGACTCACCAAAGTCAGGGACTGAGAAAAGATTGACAGACAGGAGGCCTGTTGCTGGAGAGGCCACGCTGTTGGCTGGTTTGATCTGCACTAGAGTTGCTCCTGTCAGTGCTCAGCCACATATTGTACCTTCACCCAACAAACCAGCTACGTACAGTATATTTCAGTCAATCCTAAAACACGTTTGCCATATTTTTGAGATTTCAGTTTAGGTTTCTAAACTTGATCCATATTATCAACAAAAATTTTGGAATTTTGGATTTGGTAATGTACACTATATAATGTGTAGTCAATTCAAATATAAAAATACCATATGAGTGTATACAGTACATCCTGTAAATATGCCCCATAGAAATATTGAACTTCCCCCTCCTTCCTTTATGGTATATAGTAACGGATAGTTTAGAAGTTGACAAGAGGACACCAAATCATTCACACAGTCGGATATAATGCACTTACTACGCTTCACCCGATCACATCACTCTTGTCTATCTCGAGCCATCGCACATGTGGATTAGCCATTTGTGCTGAAATATCGGCTCTTGTGTTTACCGAGCAAACAAGCCTCTGGACGCTGCTCGGGCTCTCAGGCTTTTCTGGTAGACATTGAGTTTGGTGAAGGAATTGGGAATAGGGGATGATAGCAAGACTATACATGACATCTCTCGACTATAAGAGAGAAGAGAAAAAGAAGAAGAAAAAAAAAAGCAGACAGTTTCCACTTGGGTACTCTAATGACTTGAACAATAAACACCATAGGATGAGACAGATGTGAGACAGCTGTTTTTGTGGCTTCATACAGCACTTTCCAGCACAGTGCGAAGACATTCCTGTTACTTGCGTTGTTTTCTGGAATGTTCTGTGGTAGAGTTTAAATGAAAGATACTTTTGGCTATATAATCTATTTATTTTTAAGAATATTTCATATTTGCCAGGTATACGTACATACAATTTTAAGTCAGTTATAAAACATTTAAGTTGCTGTAATCATTTGTTATTTTTTTTATCTGTCAAAGTTAAGCAGACACCAGAAAATGTCTCTGTTTTGGAAACCACGGTCGCTTAGGTCGCGTAGCACCGTCGCCATGCACCTCCAGGTCCTGGGTTCGATTCCCACATCGGGTCTGCGTGCATAGAGTTTGCAATCTCTCCTTGTGCTCGAGCGGTTTCCTCCCACAGTCCAAAGATTAGTCATTAATAACAGATTAGTATAAGCGTTGCCAAATTGCCCGTAGTGTGTGAATGTTGACCAGACATCCTACCACAGGAATGAATAATTAAATACGACGATCACCTTTGGCCTCCACGATCCCTAGTTGGACTACAGAGGTTCCTAGATGGATGGATATCAGTCTAGAAACCAGACTGATACTGGAGTCTAAGTACAAATCTTCTTCCAGAAAGCTTCACCATGTTGATGATTTTATATTTCACTTTAGAATAACAGAAACTCAAAAAAATCTGTTTATATTTAGATAAATATTATGGAGTCTGTCTGCTGTACATTGTTACTATAGAGACAATAAGGTATTAGAACACTAAGAGAAAGTGCACTGATATAAACCCTGCAGCTGGGCCGTATATAAGAGCTGTACCTCCAAACCATTTTGGGAGATTTGATTTTGCACTACAACCAAGTATTTATTTGACATTAGGGAATGATGGGAGCATGGTGTTACTTATCTGTCCGAAAAATGAAAAAACAAAAAGAACGTCCATGTTGAAGAGCGCAGTGCGAAATAAGCAGGCATAAGAAGCAGTGCACTGAGTCAGAAAAGGTCCTTATCAACATCCAATTTGACCAGAATAATGAAAGCAGAACTTTTGTTTTTAATTAAAGTGAGACCTTTGGGCATGATTACGGGTGTAGTGATTAATCACTGCTCTGGTCCACTACAGGGGCAGTGCAGCTTTGGCCTGTGTGTGTCACAGATGAGGCATCGAGGCCTGAGCAGGTGTTTGTGACGAGTTTCTGGACTTCGCTTACTGTAGACTTGCCGTGCCATTCGAACTAATACGTCAATGTTTCTATTTCATTTTCTTTTTTAACAGTTAAGGGAAATGAAAATGTCAGCAGTGTAGGGGAGTCGAGCCGTTTGTCTGAGGCTGAGAGTCATGCACAGGCAGCACACAAGGCCATCTGAGCTATTTGGAGAATGGTGGAATTTTCTTGATGAATGCAGGTCAAACACATAACCACTGCTTCCTCCCGCGCTCATCCGAACTGACTTTAGAGAGGTAGTCTTTTTAAAAAACAAAAAAGACAATATGAGATTTTATTCCCAGGCTTTCATAGATGTTGTTAATGACTATGAGCTTGACTTTCAAAAAAAATGAAAATACTTGACCAAAATTGGATGAAATTCAATTTAATTAAAAAAATAATAATAATAATAATGTTCTATTATTGAATAAATTACAAATGTATTTTCTCGTATCTCTGTGAAAACACTGGCATAGTGACGCATCGATAGTAGCACTACTACGACTTTGGTTGGCTTTATGGTTGACTCGCTGGAGCTGGTGCTGGAATGTCGGACCTTGAACAAAATACTTCGATCATGTCCAACACCAGCCACCCACTGTGTGGAGTTATTGCTTCGCACAAGAGCATGTTCAGTGGCAGACTTCTATCACAGAGCAGCTCTACTGACACACTCGGGAAATCCTTTGTTTCATACACTGTTTTAACGCCTCTTTAGGACATGATTGGGATTCTTGTTTGTGATGGTCCCCATCCACTGCTCATGCTCGGTTATACAGTACCATGTAGCTGTCCTTCAAAACAGGTTGCACTCATCTGTCCACTGAATTATCGTCCTTATTTGTCTATATTTCTTGAGTCATCTCCCATGTTCTATACATTAAAAAAAAATAATAATTATATAGTACAAGATTGGATGATTGAAACTACAGTGGAACCTTGGATTACGAGCATAATTCATTTCGGAAGTGGGCTCGTGTTCCAAAACTCGTAAACCAAATCACCATTTCCCATAAGAAATAATGAAATCTCAAATTATTTGTTAAAAAAAAGTACAAATAAATCCTGACAGATAAGTGTTGCCGTGTGTGTGTGTGTGTGTGTGTGTGTGTGTGTGTGTGTGTGTGTGTGTGTGGAATTTGCCCCTTCCCTCACCTCGTTTTACAAAGTAACACTCCTCCTCCCTCTCCCCATCTTGCTTTTTAAGTTTCACAATAAACACACACACACACAACGGAAACACCGTTTTAGCAGGAAAAAAAAGAAATCTCTCTGACACTGGCATGAGCACATATTAACAGAATCACTTTTTAAGTTTCACAACAAACGCATAAACACAGCGGAAACACCGTTTTAACAGGGAAAAAAGAAATCTCTCTGAGACTGGCGTCAGCGCATACTAAGGTGAGAGAGTGACGCTCGGTGTCAAAATAAAAGTCGCATGCGTGATACATGATACTCGGTGCTCGTAAACTAATACTTGCTCGGTTTCTGATTAAAAATTTATTAAAAATCTTTGCTCGGTTTGCGGAACACTCGTTATCCACGTTACTCGCAATCCGAGGTTCCACTGTACATGTGTTGCTATCCTTGCTACTGGATGTTTGAAATTTTCTTCGGGGTCAATACAGTATCCATCCATCCATTTGTGCACTGCTTTATACATTTTCTTTATCCCCATGTGGGTCCTGGTTTCTAGTACCCTACCTCCTCTCCTATTAAAACACAGATAATGGCCTTGTAATTTTATCCAAATATAATGTCTTATATGAACAATATCACACGACTCTGTTCAAAATACACCAAAACAAGTCATACACTTGGAAAGGCAGTCCAGTTTAAAATGTATTACCCACATTTCTTTCTTTTTTTTTCTTTCTTTTTTTTTCACTACCTAGCTTGTTAGTTTTCTAGTGCTAATTGGAACAATTACCCAGGTGACTAGTCGAGTGGAAAAGCTTTCCAGAATCCCTCACAGACAGGTAACACATACTGTACCTAACACTGTGACATATGTTGTGTTCGTAGATGCTTTTCTTCTCAGCATGTCCATAACGAACGTTGATTAGCGTCACTAGAGCCTTCATATCAGCTCGAACCGATCTGGCCCCCCCGACCTCTCTCATCTGCATAGCAATTGCTTTTCATGTTGCTCAGCGTTCGGTGTAAACTCATGTCATGCGTGTCATGTCCTTGAAATAGCCTTGGCACCGGTGATATGAATGAAAAAGCACACCGCCACACTGCATTTTTCTTTCTCCTTTTATTTCCTTCCTCCCCTATCGTTTTTTTTTTCTTTCTTTCTTGCTCACTATTTCCTTTCTACCCTCTCCCTTCATTTTCATCTCTGTTTCCCTCATACATCTACAGCAGTGAAAAACAGACACATGCTCATTTACCATAATCTGATTGTGAACTTTCATTTTTTTTCCCCCCTGAAGTATGCAGCTGCTTCCCTCTGTTGGCAAGATCTTATCAGGATTGTGAATATCACAAAGGCGCAATCCGTTTGCCTCTCCACAGTCAGCCACCTGACGTTGTTGTTGTTTTTTTTTATTTATATTTTTTTATTGTTTAGACGCCGTGGGTGCCCGATTGCAGTGTAATCCACCTCATTTACAAACCGAACATGGCTAACGATTTTACACCTAATCCCCTTCTATATTTACCTATCTGGAGGCAGCTTGTACGACCTACGGCTCTTCCGCTTGTTATGGTGAGCGCATCTGTCTGCAGGTTGTAAATAAAAAGTGCACGCTTTCTGCTCCCTGAGCTCTCCTGACACGGACTGTCTGTCATCAGTCCGAGAGAACGGGCTGCCGCCAAGGTCAATATCCTAATCTACAAATCTTAGCAATTTCACACGATCCGTGACTCACGCTCGTCCTTGGAGAACATGGCGAGCGTCGTTACGTATATATGTGCGACCGTACGCCCGGTGGCCTTTAAGCTACGTTTGCTTTCGACCCAACAACCAGAGTGACATTATGAGCTGTTGAAGCTGCTTAGTGCCTGCTAATCAATGAGGCTAAAAACAAAGCTCTCATGAGTCAAAAGGTCACCTGATCCGCTTGCCGACAGTCAATTCCAAATCTGCAAGGAGCTCATTTACGCAACTGCATGTCCTTGTTATCTGCTGTGTTACTCTTTATTAGCGCTGCCCTGTGACTCTATTAGTGTTATGGCTACAATATTTCTTTATAGATATCCATTTCCATTGGAATGCATGATTTTTTTTTTTCAGACTGCGTACAAGTATATATTACATGGTACTGATTAACACAAGCACTGAAACTGAAATGACATACTGTAGTAAGCAGACGTTGCCAGAATTGCATTGCGTCTTGATTTGCGAGCAAACAGTTGACCCTGTCTGACCCTAAATGACCTGTCTGTGTCTCAGTGCTCCCGCAACCGAACCGAACCGAAGGAAATTCTCAGTACCTTCATTTCACTGCTCCTCACTCGCGAGGCATCATTTTGTGTGCACCATTCGTGGCACCTTGTGGACATTTTTAATGAGCTGATGTCCTGCTGATACTGCTGTACAGTACATGCCCAGGTCAGCGTGAACTGGCATCCCATCCAGGGTGTTATCCCAACTCTCATGCCCAGTGCTCCTGGGATAATCTCCAGATACATGAGGAGGAAGCAGTTAATGAAGATGATTGAAAGGGTGGAAGGAGTGAAGAAGGGAAAGAAAATTAAATCAGACTCCAGAAGATGAAACCGTTTTTTTTTTTTTTTTTTCTTGCAGAAAATCATTGCACAGAAGCATTTCTTTTCTTCCAAGTGACAAATAACAGGAATTCTGGACTCAACAGATGGAATCCACTCAACAGAAGAGCACACTAGCGTGTTCATTGTGTACATTTGATTATTCATCGATTTCCATTGCATTGTGCACATTGGGCATCGAATGCTCCTCATCCAAGGCCGTCTGGATCGATTCGCGGTGTTCCTCCCTCGCGGCTGCATTCGTTAAAGAGTCATCCCTGTTAACACTCTTCCCTCTTGAACCCTTTACGATTTACTCATCAAAATCTGGAGCATGAAATCCACGTCACTGAGTCTCGTCTTGCTTGTCTCGTCTTGTTTCGAGCTCAGAGGCATCAACGAGCTTCTCTTGCTCCTCCGTCTGCCTAATCAGTCACAGGCATTTGCATATACATATACGCTCGGTTGTTCCGTGTGATGCAGGTTACTGATGGTGCTCTAATGACATGAAGAGAGAGTGTGCCATTCCTCCCGGCCTGGGATCTCCCTGTTTCATCTCTCCACCGTGTCACCACGGAGTGGTGGCGTTCGCACGCCAGGTTGCTGTAAGCGTTTCCATGCAGCTTCTTTCATGCAAGACTGATATCTGCTCCGGCGCAGCTCGTGACACTTGTTCATTCTTTGCTGTCACCTTATCAGATTATCTTTGAGGCTAGCTGGCATGTGCACAATAATAAGGGTGCCAGCGCTTCTGGTTTGGCATTATTGCTCCAGCTGTGGCTGTAAAACCCCACGTGGTGGGAGATTGGGCTGAATTAAGATGCAACACTGTAGTGCATCCTTTCATACTGAGGTTGATCCGTACAGTAGGAAGGACGACTGAGATCAGAAGGCTTTGGGTTACTGCTTGGCAGGTCGGAGGTTCTCAATCCCGAGCACATATGTCACACATACTAGTGTTATTGTGCTTAAGGCTTATGTTCATTCCATTGTATTTCACTATTTTACAAATGTTCTAAGGCTCTGCGATAAAGTGCTCGTCCTATCATCTGAAGATCACTGGTTCGATTTCCGGGAGTGAACGAGCATTTCGAAAAGATGCGGTCAGCTGACGTCACGTGGTTCAGAGGATCCATGTGATAGCCTCCCTGACTGATTGATAGCAGTAGCCTTAATGCGGGACCCCCCCCCCCTTAGTGATGGGGAGGAATTGGATGCGACTGTGTTAGGGAGAAAATATCAGGATTCATATCACAGCTTTTCAGAAAATAGAAACAACTTATCTTCTGCTAATACTCACATTTTGTGAGAGTATACAGTAGCTTCTTCATCTTTTATGCTAATGTTCGCTTAGTGGAATACCATGACATAACAGACTGGAGTCCAGAGCGAATACTGCATTTACTACATAATAGTACAATTAAACAATCACCAACAAAGTTAAAAAGCATTTCAGCATTTATTTGTCACACAGAGAAATTCTTTATCGCTTTGCATGTCTTAGAGGTCGGAGTGCCCTTATACAGCGCCCCCGGAGTAGTCAGGGTCAAGAGCCCAGCAGTGCTCAAGGGCCCAACAGCAGCAACCTGGCTAAGCTGGGGCTCGAACTGTCAGAGCCGGAAGAAACCGAACCATCACCTTCCCTTAAATTTCAGCATTCAGGACATAATTTTAGTAGGTTTTAATTCTTCAAATCCTGTAAGAAATCTAGCTGTTTAAATTAAATCAGTCAAACCTTTTTTGCTAGATCAAATAGAATATCACAATCAACAGTTTACCCATAATTCACAGCTCTGTTTTCTACAATTGTGTAGCTTTCTAACACCGTGTTCAGAGCTTGATACTGAGCTTGATTATGTGAGGAGACGACCCTGATTGAGTGTTTGCACCAGCCTGTGTGTTAAACAGGGGTCACTTTACTGTAGCATGACCTTCGTGGAAAGATGAGTGAAATTAATGAACGAAAAAACTTTTTTTTTTGTGGATTTTTCCCCCGATTTTCTCCCTAATTTAGTCGTGTCCAGTTCCTCCCCGTCACTAGGGGGCTCCCACATTAAGGCTACTACTAGCACTCAGCCGGGAGGGCCGAAGACTATCACGTGTTTCCTCCGAACCACGTGACGCCAGCCGACCGCATCTTTTCGAACTGCTCGCTCACGCACTGTTGGTGGCGGCGTAACACACTCGGAGGACAGCGCTATCCGCTCCCTCCGTTGCGTGAGCTCACAGACGCCCCTGACTGGCTGTAGAGCCGTGATTAATGTGGGAGCACTAAGTACCTCTCATCCCTCCCCTCTGAGAGAGCTCGGCCAATCAGCTCTCTCTAGACCTCCGGCTGCGAGAGGTTACAGCACCACCCGGGACACGAACTAGCGATCTCCGGATATTTAGTTAAAATATACTTACTTAAAGTTTGAGGTCTCACCGAAAGTTGTACAGTACAGTAGACCGTTACAGTAGTTTTACTATCCTTGTGAGGACCATCTGCTGACATAATTATGAATACAACAAATGAATGCCAATGAATTCTAAATCTGAATGTAATCATAAAAGAGAGAGAGAGAGAGCTATTCAGCCTGGTTTTCCTCATGGGGATTTATAAGCGACATTTCTACATAATAATGATAATAATAATAATAATGCATGCTCAAAAAGTATTTTAAATAGACTTATCAAACCCTCCTTATCAAACCCGTATTTGTATTAGCTAGATTGAACTGTCCAGCACTTTTGGGCAACGTAATAATTTTGTTTTACCAAAGTGATACAGTATACAGTATGCAATTTAGCATTGCTTATCAGTGGCCGAGTTACAAAAGAAATTCATTCAGCATTCATTCCAAATCTAAGTTATAAACCAGTTTGTGGGTTCCTGTGTACAGCAAGACAAACGTTTTGGATATCTCAGAAGATTACATGTTCAAATCCTGATATCGCTACACCAAGGATTAGTGTTTGACATCATCAACCAAACTGGTCCTGCAGGTATTTGTACAGTATGTAGACCATTCCTAGACATGTGCCTGGGTTGAGGTTTGAGGGTATGAGTCCCAGCTCTGGTGTGTGTGTGTGTGTGTGTGTGTATGTGGAGTTTGGATGTTCTTGGTTGGTTTCTTCCGGGTATTTAGATTTCCTCTCATACTCCAAAGACATGCAGATTAGGTTTATTGGCGTTCTCAAATTGTGAGATACAGTACCTGCGATGGATTGGAAACCCTGTCTAGGGTGTACTCCGCCTCGTGCCGTAAGTCTCCTGGGATGGGCTCCATGCCCGCGACCCTGTCAACAGGATGAAGATGATGAGTGAGTGAGTAATTTGTCATCATAACACGATAACCTTGGATGGTGTAGGAATTTGTGATGCTTCCCAGATGTTGTGGCGCTAGCACAGGCATGGGCAAACTACGGCCCGGGGGCCACATGCGGCCCGTTTAATGATTTGATTCGGCCCGCCAAACTTGAAAAAATGTAATAAATTAACCTTGTTAATGTTTTATTTCCCCTGTAATTCTGATGTTTCCTCACTAGATGGCGCACTCTAGATATATTGGCTTTGTTGAGGTGAAGCATAGGCCTATTACTCCGCGTTTGCACTTTACCCTTTGACCCTTTGACCAAAGCATGCCATCTATCTGCTCCTGTTCCGGCCTCTTTGTCAAATGTTAGGACTCAATGTGGCCCACGAATCAAAAAGTTTGCCCGCCCCTGGGCTAGCGTCAGCTTATTCGCTGCTTCTGTTGTAAAACGGACGAGGCTATGGAATATACTGTGCTTTACACTTTATACAAGGATGTGCCAGTAATGTATACTAATACTGATATTTCAACTGTTGAAGCTAGCTGGTGTTTAGGTTAGCCATAAAACACAACATGGACGGTTCAGAGGCAATTCCAGTTGTCTTCCAGTTGAAGCTAGTACTAAGTTGTTTACGATGACATAATGGTATCAGATTTGGTTTCCTACTGAAAGTGCTTCAGTGGCTGGTTTGGACCGGGGGCTGTCCCTTTTGCCATCTGTAAATGGGCGGGGCCATGACGTCAGGTGCAAAAGGGCTATTGTTTAATGAACTTGGTTGTTTTTTTTTCTTTTTCTCGAATATAATACTAAAATAAACCAAACTGTTGTCATTCCTGCATTAGGAGAAAATTTAAAACTCCACCGTGAGCTCAGGATTGAAGGATTGTTTATGGGTTCGATCCATTTATTCTTCACTAAACTCTTCAACATAGTCAATTCAATTTAATTCATTCATTGTCTCAAAGCAGCTTAACAAAAAATAAAAAATAAAAATAAAATGTATGTGTGAGAAAAATGTGTCTAGATAATAATGAGATGAATCAGTGAATGATGAATGAAATGTCTCTGGTGAGAAAGCCAAGGGTGACTGCGACGGTGGCAAGGAAAAACTCCCTGAGAAACCTTGAGAGGAACCAATCAGGGAACCCATCCTCATTCGCGTGATAGAAATGATATACCATCATGCAGCTGAAAGTTCAATATAACAAAATTAACATGAAGTCCAGGTCAGCACAGGGATGAGTCAGCAGGTGCAAAGGGCAGATGGGGGTCTGGATCACTCTTGGGATGCTTCCAGTGATCCAGACCCAGGAGCAGCATGTGTAGCTCCGACCATCATAAAGCAGAATTCAGCTGGAGCTGGTCCCTCTCTGGAGCTGGTCCCTCTCTGGATGCCTCAGGAACATCGCAGGGTTGGCCTTTGTCTACGGAAGCTGGCTCAATCTCCAGATGCCTCGGGATGGGTGGAGAGAATTAGCGTAGTTGCCATTCAGGATAGATGTACTGGAGTATGAGGTTAAGTCAGAGAGGAAAATCCAGGCATTCGCCCTTAATATGGTGCCAGTCTCTCACAGACACTCATATACCCATCTACACCACCAGCCGGTTTAGGATATCCACTAATTTGCATGTTTTTGCACACTGACAGAAAACTCCAGGAGTGCAGGAGAAAGTGCACAAATAGTAACCCAAGTACAAATACTCAATGGAACATGTGGCCCTGGAGCTGTGAGGCAGAATTGCTACCCACTGTGCCGCCATGCCACCTGATTTTGAGGCCTTCAGGTACAGTACAACCCGGACCTCCGTGGAGGTTGTCTTATAGCTTATCATGGCAAGGTGATCATTAGTCCATTAGTGTGTTTCCTCTGGAGATATCCAGAACATCTGGATTTTCCAGGAACTTTACATGTTTTACAAAACAATAACAAAACAACCATAAAAAAAAAAAAAACCTACTTTCCCTCTGCCACATGGGCTGCCATCACTGTGTGCTCTTTCCTCATGCAGAACTGATGCACCGAGCGCAATGACAAGAATCGTGCCCCCATCTCCCATCACGCTGAGAAAACCGATGCTCTCGGAGCGTTCTCTGATTTCATATTTAAGAGTCATTAGATGTTTCAGCGTCATGCTGACACGATCATTATTTCTGGCATTCCTTAAAAAGCCGCATACGATATTCGGCACCGATGCGGCGTTTAGAGGAGCGACGGAAACCGTAATAAGTTTAAAGTCAGGGATCTGTCAGGGAATTTAAAGGCGCTGCAGAGAAGGAACCCTGTCACATTTTAGCTCTGTGATGGAAAACGACTCTGTTGTTAGGAAAGACATTTTTTCCAGCAGCTCCTTCTCCGCCTCCGGACTGCCATCACGAAGATCCATTAAGGCTCTGTAGACGTTCAGAACCCTGGTGTGTGCCTGAATGCCAGTGTCATTTGTGTTGCTCTTCTGGGTTAAAAAAGAAAAAGAAAAAAAAAGGAAAAAAACAAAGAACAGCAACAACAACGAAAAAACAAGTTACTCTGTGCTGACAGCAACAGAGGACACAGCTAGAGTGACCGCTCTCCCATCAGCATCTTCACACACATATACACACACACACACATACACACACACACACACACACACACACACACACACACACACACACACACACACACACACACACACACACACACACACACACACACACACACACACACACAGTAGGGGGGGTGGGATTTGAATATTCTCAAGCAATATCTTCTTTCTATGCATCCTTGCTTTCATATGTTTATTCCTTTCATCTGTGCCAGCGGATAGCTTCGCATTTGCACAGAATTCCGCAGCTGTTCAACAAATGCATTCATTTAAATTTTTCTTTTTTTTAAATATATGTATATATATATATATATGTATGCAAGTGGAAAGCTGACACTTCCATTTGTGTCCTCTGCATGCTTCGTGGCACTGGGCGTAGAAAAAAAAAAACTCTCATCTCTAAATGTCAAAACATTTGAAAGTTTTTTTTTCTTTTTCTGAGAAGTTGTCGTCTCTGAGGGTGAAGGGGGTGGAGGGGTGGAGGGGCGGAGGGTGAGCAGCATTGCATTGCATTTATTTGCACTCCATGTTTGATGAGTCACGGAAACAGAAGGAAAGAAATGTGCAGCTCAGCACTGCTATTAGATTCATTATCTTTTCTTTTCTTTTCTTTTTTTTTTTTTTTGGAATTGTTTTTCCTTAGACAGTGACTGACATCTGTTTACATCATCTGACATCCAGCGCTCTCTCCGAATAGAAATAACTGCATGTATTCATTTTGCTCACGATAACGATCTTCCCTCAGGACTACATGCGTAAGCCCCCTTTTTTTTTTTTTTTTTTTAAATGCGTGAAATGTAGCTCCGGCTGCAGGAGTATTAACATTTGGGTGATTGATGTAGCTCTGTGAGATACTTATGACATTTGCAAAACTCTTTAGTCTTCTTAGTCTGTTTTTGTTCCGCAAATCAAGCACCGAGATTACAAATGCACTAGCATTTCATTTTGTTCGTTTTTTTTTAATAAGCAAGTGTTAGTGCCAAGCCATGTTTTTTTTTTTTCCCCATTAAGTTTTATTTATGAGAGGACTGTGACCTGTGACAGAGATTATCTTCTGCCTGACCGTCTCTGGTTCAGGGAGGGAACCTATTTGCAAGTCTGCACTCCCCGGCTCCTGGTGAATGGCTTTGAAGATAACGGAAATTCGTATTGTCAGGCACTGCAGGGCTGCGGAATGTTTATATATA
>QMIH01001428.1:128511-147438 GCA_003987875.1 Clarias batrachus
TTCTCTCCATTTTTCACAACGTTAGGTACAAATGTAACAAAAATATCCAATCAGCCATCACATAGCTGCAACTCACGAATTTAGGCATATAACCATCAATCATTAACCAACATTTATTTATATAGCACCTTACAGTTTTTTGACAATATTGACAATTTTTTTTTACAAAATTGACAATAAAGTGGCAATAAAATAGAAATTAAAAATACAAAAACAAAATAAAACACATACTTATGAATAAATAAATGAAAAGTTAAATAAAAATAATAAACAAATAAATAAATAAATAATAAATACATAATAATAATAATAATAATAAATAAATAAAACAAAATGATAAAGTTATAAAAAACACATAAAATTATAAAATATTAAAAGCCTTTCTAAATACATGAGTCTTTAGTTTTGCTTTAAACAGACGGAGGTCCGTAATGTTACGTACCTCTGGTGGAATGGTGTTCCAGCGTTTAGGACCAGCCACTGCACCTTGACCGAGGGTCAGAACGATCTGATGAAGTTCAACCCGAGCGTCAGAATGGAAAAGGAACTTTGAACGTGGCATGGTTGTTGTTCTGGTCTGAGTATTTCCAAAAAATTTAAATTTTTACGCACAGACAATTTAAATCTTTGATTTCTAGGGTTTACAGAAGCAGAAGACCTAAATAAGACCAAAATTGAACAATAGAAGATTAGGGGGAAAAAAAAAACGTTGTCTGAAGAGCTTAGGCACTCAAGACTCCTTTAAAAAAACAGTATCTTCTTATGTATGGTAAAGCTTTACCAATTAGCAGGTACACACACGTTTCTTTGAAGTGTTTATGTGAATCGAGCTGTGAAGAATTAATGACCACCGTTTGAGTAATCAGATTTGACTACGCAACATAAATTACAACGGTACGATGAAATCTATTAATAGTGAAGGAAATAAAGTGATACTTCTGAATGTGAAATAAATATATGGAGATATTACACACGTCTTGAAATATAATTTCAGAAATAGCTGCGTGCAGAATCCAGGACACGTTGAATCAGTTTTATAATAGGAAACATTCAACATTAAATGCAATGAAATAGGTGTTCTGAACTAAAAATACACTTTCACTGGAGCTGTGTAACGGCTTTGATAACAGTGTATGGCTTAATGTTGGCTACTGGATTTGCACAATCGAATAAACAGCTTAATATTAGCTAATTTACTACTGTAGCTTTTGGTTTTAATTTAATTTAATTACACTGCCTAGTCCAAAAAAAAAACACAAAACAAAACTCCAGAATTTAATTCGACCTTCATTGGCGCTGACCAGTGGGGAAATGATTCCTCTTGGTCCCAGAACCACTCATTCACAACTTACATCCTGAAATATTCATGTCATCCAGAAAGAAAAACTCCATAGATGTGATAACCTGGTCATTCAGTACACTCAGGTCATCAGCTGATTTGATTTTTTTTGCCACCTTACTTTGCTGAGCAACTGAAGCAACCCCTGATCATAACACTCCCTCCATATTCTTGTGCAGTGGCCACTGCCACTACCCGTGAAGGGTGCATCGCTTCACGCACTTCCATTCTTACCCATGGCTCAGCAGTAGAGTCAATTAATCTTCATCCTCAAAATGCACTTCATTTCATTCTTAACCATAGCTGTGATTTCTACTGTTGATTTCTTACAATGCAACTTCACCAAGAGTTTACGTGATCGTCAGTCATGATTTTTATCCCAATCTCTTTCTTCTATGACATGAACATCCAGCACTATTATAGTACTTTCCAGGTTCATAACCCAATTTTCAGTCATTTTAAATCACCTTACTTAATACAACCCAATAAGTTGACTCTTATACCTTCTGTACAGTGAATTTCTAGTACTAGCTACAGCTATAGAAAGGCATTGTCCATGCTAACTGACATGGTTTATTTTATTTCAGTACTAGGTACTGTCTAGATAGATTAGAAACTTTTGCCAAATTCGAATGGGCATAAGTTTTAGTTTTAGTTTCAGTGAAGGGAACTTGTAATGTATTTAATGAATACAAAGACATTCTATACAATTGTTTGCTTCCAACTCCATGGTAACAGTTTGGGGACGAACCACATACTTTTGTCCATATAATCTATGTTACAGTAGAAATGGTCCTATACACCATATACATTATCTGCACTTACAGATAACCTCTGTGTGTTATTTATTATCAGATTTAATTTCTAATATTTGCTGGAAAAAAACAAGATCTTGGCACCCCAGGGTATTTTTCAGCTGCCTCAATTTGGTCTAAAAGCTGCGACCCTGGCGTTTGCGTCACTAATCGTCCTGCCCCTCGCTTCATTTGCCACATGGACAACCCGCCACCTTTGCCTAAACTCGGTATTCATGCTTCAGCAATACAACAGCTGTTCTACAGACATAAAACTGGACTCTATTGTTCTGCTCTATGCAGCAGCAGACCACTTGAATGTTCTGTACGATCGTGACCTTTAAAGTGCCGCATTAGATATAGTGCACACGGAGAGTGCTGAGACCGGAGCCGCAAATATGCTTTTTGAATTGATTACGCAATTAGCCTTGTCCCCTGATTATGATCGGCCCGCTTTTTTTTCCCCCCATTGTCGGCCACGATACACCCACCACTGATGACATCACCAGCTGTGCGCTCAGTCGGCAAGGTCGTCTTTCAGTAGAAACCGGCGAGGCGGAGCGGTAGGCCGGCCACCTGTTGTAATCTTGCTCAGGGAAACCTTGCTTCATTTCCTTCCTAATGCAATTAAGCCTGGCTGCATTTTATTTCGAAGCAGTGTTTACGCTTCCCTTTATATCACACCAAATTATGGACAATATGTGTGCATGCGTGTGTCCTCAGCTCATTAGTACTGCGGTCTGAAACGCCATTTTTATACACCCGACTAAAGCCTGATTTACGCGGCGCCGCAATTCCGTGCACATTTAAGATTATTGCTTGTCACACTGTATGAGATGATCTCGGCTGGAATGAAATCTTGGCTGAATTCTAATGCAGATTGCGCAGTAAGTCTGTCTTCACTGTGTCAGATTACAGGTTGCAGGTCCTCTAACAATAAAGCTGCGATTCAAGAAATCAACTACAGCACGCATCGGTGAGCGTGATTTGGCCTTGCGCGCAAAATAGGGTTGCGTAAACAAAAAAACAAGCCGTTTGCATAGAAGTAGCAATGTTGTAGAAGGTTGTAGGAGAACTGTTTAGGGCTGGGCAGAAAAGATGTTGACATGGTGAGGTTGAGATGGATGAGACTTCGATTATAATAAATATAAATATAACATTGCGAGAACTTTGTCAGAAATTCTTTTAGTTATACTGGCACTAAATTGTCCACTGATACATACTGTACGCATGCCATATTATGTCCTAACAGTTCTAAGACCCCTGTGAGAAACTCGCAACCAACGAATTTGTGTCTGTATCAGACTTAACTGCTGTACAATGTAAACACAGCTTTAAACAGATACTGTATGCACCTCCTTTAATAGGAGCACACGGACACTGTCTTGTTCATTCACATAGTGTATTTTGTCAGCCAGTTAAGTGACAGCAGGATAATGCATAAAGCCTTCCAGATGGAGGTCAAGAGCTTGGGTGAATGGTCACATCATATATCAGAATGGGGACCATGGCATGGGCAGGTTTAATTGTACGCTTCCTGCTGAGAGAGGTCAGAGGAAAATGGCTATTGTAACTCAAATGAACACTCTTTTCAACATTAACCCATAACCTTAACCCGACCAGGAAATCAAGGTCCTAAAGTCTAGAGGAAGAGTGAAGACGCACGGAATTGCTCATGGTTTGTGTTTGGTGTGTCATGACATCCATCTACTTGTGTTGGTCCACTTGTGTTTTTTTTTTTTTTTTCAAGTCCAAAGTCAACGCTTAAGATTTTAGAGCAAAATCGTGCTGACAAGCTTTATGGAGATGCCAGTTTCCGTCTCCAGCAGGACCTAGCCCAGGACAGTGCCAAAACTACAACAACCAGGTTTGCTGACCAAGATATTATTGTGCGTGATTGACCAGCTGACCTGAGCTCCATAGAAAATGTGTAGGGTATTGCCAAGAGGACGCTTGAGCCAACAAATCAGATGAGCTGAAGGCTGCTATCAAAGCCACCTGGTCTTCAGTAAAGCCTCAGCAGTTCCACACGCCGATCGCCACCATGTCATGTCTCATTGTGGCAGTAATTCGTGTAATGTAAAGAAGCGCCAACCAAATATCGAGTGCATAAATGAACAGGTTTTTTTTAGAATGTACAGTATGCATTGTAAATCATTTTGTGATTGATCTTTTTGATTGATTATGTTTGATTATTTTGAGATATTACATTTTTATTTTTATGAGAGTAAATTAAAACCAAAAAAAATTAAAAAATGGCTCAAAATATTTCACTTTACATGTCATTAATCTAGAATATAATGTATGAGTTTAACGTTTAAGATTTTGAGTTCAATTACAAAAATATGTATGCACATACATGTACAGTACTTACATACTGTGTATATTAAAGGAGTATTGAAAAGCGCCATTACAGAGTGAGCGCTACCATTAAATTGCTCCCGTGGATGACAGCTTCACAGTTCACAGATACAGTATAATAATGGTGTTTTTATCTGTAGCTCTGAAAAGAGCTCTCATACAAAATACACAGTTTCTCTGTCTGTATCTTGTTCAAATTCCATGTGTGTTTAATCTGCAAAGCAAATGGCTCCATCAGCTGCAGGGCCCGGACTTAATCAGCTGTTGAAATTTCTTTCTGAAAGGAGCCTCCATTCTACCACACTAAAGTGCAACACGGAGTGATCGACATGCCAACCACCTGTCTCACACACACACACACACACACACACACACACACACACACACACACACACAGATGGAGGTGAAAGAGAGATGAACTCCAGTCCATCTACCCTCAGTGATTTGGCTGGAGTGTTGTGGGAGGTAGAGGAAGTGCTGCTCTAATTGGACATGTCTGTCTCGGTCTCTGCTCAGGACTCAGCTGGCCGGAGCATGATGAGAGCTTGGAGAGGGCACAGCATTATTTTTAAGACAGAAAAACACTGAAAGGGAGTAATAACGCTCGTAAGATTACACCTGGCTTGGTTTGGCTCCTACTTCAGTCATTCATGGCACACCGCAGTGCTGCACTGGAGTTCTCCTTCTGAAGTCCGATAAATGTATTTCTAATATATATATATTTTTATACATGTATTAGAATGGGCCTCAGAAGGGGGCACCATAAATGGCAAGTTGCGCAAACAATTCTTCTTATAAACAAAGGCTACTGTTTTATTACTGTTTATGCACAACTCAGTAAACCCGGAAAAATGCTTTATCCTCCATATACACGTGTTTCCTTCAGGTTACAGACAAATGTGTTTGTTAAAACGTAAACAATAATTACACATATTGCTGTATGAAAAAAAAATACATGAAATATTAATCACTCACTTTGTTTATTGAAAAACAAAATGACGTAAGATCAGCAGTTGCTGCTCAGAATGTATTACGGTATTATATTTCACTAGGGATTGTCGCGATTGCAAAATCCTGTGCTAATATGATGTTTAAAATAATAATTTGGCCGACAGCTGATGCCAATACCAATTTCTTTATTATTATTATTATTATTATTTATTTATTTATTTATTTATGCCCACTTCGGGTGCCAGGAAAACAAAGCACTTTTCATTATACTCCCTCATTATATGAGTGAATGAATATCGTTGAATGAGCAGAAAATCATCATACAAATTTATGAAACAACCTTTAATATGAGTATAACCGTATCTGTGAAAAACGACTTTTCTTTCGTTCTACCTGCTTCCTGCTTTATGAGAAAAATTCAGTACTTACATAGCCCGGCACAGCCTTTTTTATGAAACATAAATGTAATTACATTATAAATATTAAAAAATTCTTGCTTGTAGTTTCTTCTCTTAAAATGTTGCGTACTGAAGCATGTCCTACGAACTGCATGCCGTATTGCTGATCTGATTAACTTAGAAATACTTTAGCAGTGATGACAATTTCGTGAAACCAAACCATACAGTATATATATATATATATGTTGTTTCTGTAATGGTGGGTAATATACTGTAGCACCACTTAGTGGAATACATTTACATTTTTATTATACCTACTGTACTATAAATCTGAGCAGTTGAGGGCGCAAAGGGCCCAACTGACTCCTTTAGGTCAATAATCCGACGCCGTAACTTTTGAGCTTTCCCTGAGTATGGAATCAGTTCTTAAACTGTCACTGGGTTTGTGATTGTGATGCAACTGATACAAATTCGATCTCTGGCATCTGTGAATGCACTGGCATCGTATGTGCCAAATTTGAATGCCATCTTATATAGTGATACCAGTGAACATGGTGAACAAGCTTAGCCCTCAGTAATGCAATGCCTGTTTATGTTGGTGAGGTTTTTGAGTTATTTTTAGGTACAGTGGAACCTCGGATTGCGAGTAACGTGGTTTACGAGTGGTCCGCAAACCGAGCAAAGATTTTTAATACATTTTTAATCAGAAACCGAGCAAGTATTAGTTTACGAGCGCTGAATATCATGTATCACGCATACGACTCTTATTTTGACACCGAGCGGCAAGTGATCACAACTGAGCCAATGATTTTTCTCTGTGCGCACAAACGGAAACACTTAACTGTCTGGATTTATTTTTACTTTTTTTTTTAATGTAAAGTGCATGTTAATTTGTTTTATTTTTACTTTATATGTTGTATTAATTATTTTTATGTATTTAATGTTTTGGGCTGCTGTAGAACGAATAATTTGAGTTTTCATTATTTTGATTTGGTTTACAGGTGTTTTTGGAATACGAGCCTGCTTCCGGAACGAATTCTGCTCGTAATCCAAGGTTCCACTGTATATGTATAATAGATATAAGTTAGTACCCCCTTTTAATTCTATGTGTTCCTGTATAAAAACATCTGATCATAGCAGGTCTCAGTATTAGGCAAATGCAACCTCAGAAGAACAAAATATAACTTTTTTTCACAACAAATAAGCCAAAATAATACCTAAGCACCTCCCTGGTTCAATAGTATGACTTTATTATTCTCTCGCATCATTTTAGCTTGGTCATTGCTTTAGTTCATTGATGTTTTTGGACTTTTGCTTATTCACAGCTCTGTAAAGGTCCTGCCACAGCATTGCAATTGGGTTGAGGTCTGGTCTTTGACTAGGCCGTTCCGAAACCTTGATTGCTTTATTGTTCAGCCAATGTAGATTACTGGTGTGCTTCAGATCATTATCATGTTGCATGACTGGATTACGACTAAGTTTTACCTGTCAGACTGTTGACCTCACATTTGCCTTTAGAATACTTATATGGTCAACTCGATGACTATAAGGCACCCAGGTAAAGTGCCAGCGCCATGTTTGGTGAAAACCAAATGATTTGGAAACACTCAGTATTGCCCGATTGGTTATTATTATTGTTTTTTGTACGTCAGCGATATTGTCTTATGTATTTATTTGGTTTTGTTTTCTAAAATATAAACTACCTAGTACCTTTAAGGTCACCAATTATGCTCTTTTTTTACTGTATATAAAACACATTATTAAAACCTCCAGAATGAGATATTCAAAATGTGCCGTTAATGTTTAAGGTAAAATATAACTCAGAACTTGCATCCTGGCATTCTTGTTTCAATCATATTTAAGATTAAAAACATGAATGGAGGATAGCATTTTGAAATAATACTCTTACATTCATACACGATGGACCTGTTGCTTCTAAAAGCCAATACGAACCCAATTTTTAGCTGTATTACCCTCACACTGTGCTTACGTTCAACAAACACTCTTAACAAACAATAAGTTAAGTAATTCCACATAAACAATACCCTACTGTATATATATATATATATATATAAAAGAGAGAAAATCAAAAAAATGTGTGGATGAGGTTTTCACAGTAGAAACCCATGTGACTGTCCAAGATGATCAAAAAGTGAACCTACAGTGACCCTGACTAGACTGTTGCAAAACATGCGGCAAATGAATTGTTCAACATCGCTCGTTCGCGTTAACGATGAGGTCTTTGTTTGTCCCACAAGCTTCATATTTACACTCTGGAAGGGATAAATTTCCCGCTAACTTTCGGCTTGCTCCCTGGGAACCAGGAGCCGAGTTTTTATGCGCACGTCTAATGAACCAGATGTCTTGTGTAAGTTTATGGATCAAAAATGAGAGAACAGTGCTCCTCCCCTAGTTGCAGAAGAATACGTTGTCTGCTAAGGCTGACTAATATATGTTTTATACTGTATGCACCTAGTGTGAATGAGTATGTGTGTGTGAGTGTGTGTGTGTGTGTGTGTGTGTGTGTGTGTGTGTGCGCCCTGCGATGGACTGGCACCACATCCAAGATGTACAGTACTCCACCTGGGACGGGAGGTAAATATGGGATAAAGCGGTACATAATAATCAGCCATAATATGGTAACATAACATAACATAATAACACCACAGAACATGTCAACAATGATTATTAGGTATAAACCAGTAAACCCAAGGCTCACCTGTGCTTGCGGGGATCAAAGGCCAGCAGGTCCGATCCGATCCCAAGGAATTAAAGAATAATAATACCTCCTACTGTATTATTTAATTATTTAATTCATATTTTTTCTTGTGCAATGGCTATGTAAACAAGTATCTGTACGTATCCCAGCTCTCCTTGCTATTTTCTGCTGCTGATGTTTCAGCTTTGGAATCTTATCTTAAAAACACAGTGCAGCTATTTGGGACATTTTTTATTTTTTGTATTTTTTTTTCAGGCAGCTTTTAATTTTTGGCTCCAATCCTGCCGCACATTTCAATTAGCCTTTCCCTGGGTAATGCATTTGTTTTTCTCTGACTTGTTCACACTTTTTTTTTTCTTTTTTACTTAGTGTTGCTCTTTCAAAATAAAATGCTGTTTTAGGACAACGATACTGTCGACTTGTTCAGGTTTGTATTGTAGTGTTCAAAAGAAAAAGTGCGCATCTTGTCAGGGTTCAGATCATATCTGTCTGCTTGCCTTGTCCAAAGTGGGGACTCTTCTGTCCTATTCCTGTGCACATTGACCAGACAAAGCAGTGTACTGTAGGAGGCTACACCTCTTGACACCTCTGTGCCGAATTACAGCAGAACTCTTTTTATTCGGTCCATTTTCAGGCATAACTTAACCAGAGTTGGCGCTCTGTCAAGGCTTAAAAGCAGACAAGATGTACTTTCCCTGCAGTATGCGGATAAGATACTGTAAAAATGATAGAACCCTTTTTACACTGACATTTTAACTCTTTATAAAATACAGGAGGGATTTTTATGTGTCATCTATCAAGATTTTGGAGTAATTCTTTTTTTTTGGGGGGGGGGAGTTAATTAGTTAATTAACATCATGTTCAATTAGATAAATGTGACACGTGCATATTTCGGTGTTTGGATCTACACTTATAAGGTCATGTAACAGTCTTTAATAACCGGAAATAGAAGCTTATATAGCGGTATATATAGTAACAGGACGCTGTTTGTACCCTGGTGATGCTCAGGTGATAAAAAGTCTAGTCTGGTTCCGCTGTGTTATTAGATTCTCCTTGTTGTTGTTGTTATCAGAACGCTTGATATTACTGTATGTCTGTTTCTGAGCTACCTTTCATGCATTTACAGTATGTTATGCTTCAGTATTCATGACGCATCGTCTTAGAGGCGAAAATTCACTACATAAAGTTTAAACAAAAGCTAAATAGAGTAACGTAAAGGTGCTTGTTTAAAGTTCCGTTGCTAGCAAGTTTTCGACTAGCACAGCAAAATTAAACATTTAATTTGGTCCCTTGGTCTGTAGAACTGACAGTCTGTTTGCACCTGTCAGTTTATCTGTCTGGCTGTTGATCTATAGCTCTCTTGTTCTGTCTATACATGCAGTTCAATTTAATTCAATTCGATTTTATGTATATAGCTCTTTTAATTCTGGTCACCATTGAAAAGGAAGGTTAACAGAATAAAAAAAAAAAAAAAATGGGAAAAAGAAAATAAGTTCATATGTGTACCATTATATAATTCATACTGTAGCTATCTACTGTATATGTAGACAGGTACAATTTCTGAGTGGTTCTTGTCTTGGCAAAACTCGGGTCTCTGGGCCTTTTATACAGCCAGTCTACAGGATAAGTTGCTACAGTGGTCTCTGGGGCGTGGCTTGACGGCTTCACGATGATCCTAAGAGACCGATGGGTTAGACCTGAGTAAAATGAGCCAACCTCCATGTCTCTATGACAATGGGATCCACTGTTGGGGTCAGTTTCAAAGTTCCTATTCAAGTTACCATAGCAGGAAATGCAACTGTGAGCACTTCCTGTTTCAATGGGAGTACTGTACTTCCACCATAATTTATCAGTGGGGCAAATCTCTTGCTCCCCAGGGGTACAACTTGCAGTATACCCTCTTGCAGGGATCACAGCTTGCGAGCCTCTTTAATTATGATAAATGAGATATTTTTGCTTTGCGCTAGGTTCCATCAAAGTTGGTTTGAACGTTATAAGTCTACACTGTAGGACCCCTTAGTGAAAAAAGTCATAGCACCCCCATTCCCGAATAAGCCACATGATTTGTCAGCTCTTTCATAGGTCTACGACGAACGGTAAAGGGCTAGTTACGCGCCAAAGTTTGTCCGGAAGAAGAATTACAAAAAAAAAGAGAGAGAAAAATAAGCCAGCACGATAATGCAAGTGATGGTTTGATTGGCAAGCACCACTAATTATGGATTCGTCCCTGTTAAGGAAGCCTAGGGAAAACTCATCTTGAGATCACAATAGGAAGAACTGTGTGCTGTGAGGTTAAAGGTTTAGTACAACCGGAACAATGTTTAAGTTGATATGAATCCACTTTTTTTGATGGAGACTCAGGTACTAAACTATTGAGCGACTCCTCATCAGAGAAAAACTGCCTGCATCCGCCGAATCCAAGACCATCTTCATGGTCATGTGGATCCATCCCCAGTCACCACTCGCATCCCAAGTAGACCACACAGGGCACATCCTCAGCACCTCCATGTGACGAGAGCCTCAACCAGAATCAGGGCCCGAGAATGTGTCAGACAGGTCCAGAGGGCAGGAGGGGTCAGGATCGCTGGCAACTCAGGAGTGTGCCATGTGTAGGAGTTAGGTATAGTCCCAGTCTCATAACAGATAAGGTCAATGTATATTTTGTGCATGGTGCAGTCAGGGACTAACTAAAACAGCATAACTCAAAGGGAATGCGAGAAGAAAACACAGAAATGAGGGCTCCCTGGAAAGTAAAGCAGCCAGTCACTTCACCACCAACAAACCCGAGTTCTCACTGAGAGAGAGGAGGAAGGCAGCATGCAAACTTACCAAGCTCTCTACCTTTATCCAAGACAAATCTACTCACAAAACGCTTGGCTAAGTAAATAGGTTTGCAGCCTAGACTTAAACACAGAGTCCAAAACATTAATCAGAAGTCTATTCTATTAGTTTGGGGATTTGTAAGAAAAAGCTCCCCTCTCTAGTTTTCAACTACCCTGTCTGTCTTTATTTGAAGTTAATTTGTTGAGGTATAATCATGTATATACTTTATATACTTTATATATTACATTGCAGTTGAGCATGATGTTCCTTAATGTCCTACACTCCTTACCCCATGACGAGATTCTCAAGACTAAACTCCCATGATGCATCGCTGCTCACCATTCATTTATTAATTCCATTCATCCATTCATATTCAATAAAATGCTTAAGGTACAATAGCAGTGGATCCCAGGACCACTAGGCACAAGCCAGGAATACATCCATTATGGGACACCAAATCCAAATCCTTCTTATAACCTGTTCACTATTAACACATACAGCATGCTTTAAATGCCTCAGACAGGAACAGGGTATTATTTTAAACACTATTTAATGTTGAAGATTTTTAGTGTTTTATTTTCCGTATTGCATATTTAGTATAATACTGTATCTCTTGTGCTGCATTCATCTATTATTGTTCCTGCTTGTCATAAGGGTCTAGTCAGTTAAAAAAAAAAAAAAGTCTCTCACAATCATAACAGTGGTATTATGATCATACGTATGCAGTGTGTATACACATTTCATTCCTCTGCGTTGACTGTGAGAGAATCTTTGACAATGTGTTATGGAGAAGGGAAAAGAGAGCAGCGGAGGGATGAGAGGCAAATCCTTTCATGTTTTTAGCTGCAGCTGTGATCCGAGCATGCCACTTACCCTAAAACTCATCAGTTTCCTCTCCTTCCATCTCTCTCTCTCTCTCTCTCTCTGTGTGTGTGTGAAGGGCGAGCCGAGTCAGTGGCCACGTTCAAGGGCAGCGAATTCTTCAGCTACAACCTGTCTCAGACACCCATCCAGAGCAGCTCGGACGATATCACGCTATCGTTCCGTACGGTCCAGCGCAATGGCCTGCTCCTGCACACCGGGAAAGGGGCCGATTACGTCAACCTGTCACTGAAGAGCGGGGCCGTCTGCCTTGTTATCAACCTGGGCTCCGGTGCCTTTGAGGCCCTGGTGGAGCCATCCGATGGCAAGTTTAACGACAACGTCTGGCACGCCGTACGCATCGCCCGCAACCTGCGCCAGGTAAACGAGGGCATGCACCAACCTCTCACACCCTCACACGGCTCAAAATCAGACACATTCGTACTATTCTGTCATTCACAACCAAAACCGTCATTGGTTTATGTTCTTAAGGAGCCTCGATAGATCAGTAATTGCAGCTAGCTGGGAACCAAGTGAAAGTCGTAGCTTTGGAACGCTTGGATGCGATAGTCTTGGCTGTTGCTACAGTATGTGAAATGTCTACTTTTTAAGAAGAAGCCATTTTGGGTCTTGTTTAATTGCTAATGCCACTGAAATTCTCATTCAACATTGTGTTCACTTCCATTCACTTACAGTATATGAACATAGAGTACAAGAGGATGGGACATATAAAAATATGGGATTAAAATATGTATTTTCGTTATAAATCTTTATAAAAAAGATCCCTAATCTTTGACAAATATTGTACTAAAATCCAAAATCGAATAACTTAAATTGACATTTCAGTTCGAAACGAAACACGACAAACACCCTCTGAAGAAACAAATTGATCTGGATAGGGTGCGATTAGACGTTGTCTGTTCACAAATAGGTTGTACTGTATGTTACCTCTGTCAAATGTTCTGCCCTGATAAATGCCTGAGGCAGAGGAACCTTAAATCCCAGCAGCTGTTCAACTCTGAATTGAAACGAACATGTTCTTGTCATGTGGAGTGACTTGCACTCCTTGGTGTATCAGAAGCCAGTGTGTTTACTTATCATCACCGCCTTGATGAAATACATCATGCCATTACAGATTATACAATACTCTCACGCCATGGAATATATCGTCAGTAAAATCAGCCAGATGTTTACCTGTCTCTGTGTCGGCTAATAAACACTGTGTACATAAATGATCTGGTCCAGTTCCAGCCGTGGACTGTTTACTCCAAACCAGAAATTCACAGACTTTAAGAAATATTAAAAAAATCTCCTGCGGCTCACAGAAACCTTTAATCAGAAATCTCATCAGCACACAAGTCACTCAGAAAGGATTTCTCTCTCTTTCTCAAAAAAAAAAAAATCGCATAAACAGGACAATTCTCTGTTCATGGGCTTACAACAAGGTAGTAATCCATCCACATGCAGTACACATAATGAGTAAAGCAACAAATGTAAAATACTGTATAAGTGCCAATTGGGTTAAGGCTGCATTCTGACCGTTTGACACTGTAGAATAAAATTATGTTAATGTTGACACACTGATGGTACTCCATTAACAGCTTTCCCTTTGCCATTATTATAATTATGAATTATGATTCCTGACATATAACATATACATATAGCATATACAGTAGTACAATCTGGTTTAAAAGGAGGGCAGATAAACAAAAAAATGTCAATCCTGAGGTTCATAAATATAACGTAAAATGGTTTACCATAAATATTTAGTAGCAAAATAAAAACTAGGTTTTATTACCACAATTAAACCATGATACACATTTGAAGAAAAACTTCTCTCTCACTCACTGCCTGGGCCCGTATTCACAAAGCTTCTTAAGCCTAAAAGTCGCTCCTAGGGATGAAATTCTAAGAAAATTCTCAGAATTACGGCATTTTCTTAGAATTTCCCCTTAAATTTAGAATTAAATCTTAGTAAAGATAAAAATGATTCACAAAACATCTTGGCCCTAAAAACAGCTCCCAAGGGAAAAATAGTTAAGAGTAGAGAGGAGGACTTTTAAGAGGCTTAAGAGTTTCTATAGCAGAGGACAAAATGGCGGAAAGAAGAAATATTCTCCAAACACTGAACGTAGAGCTAAAAGTAAACACTGCTCTTCTGTCCAATTTGGTTTTCTTATTCTTCTACTGCCTTCCATCTCTCTTAGATTGTTGGCTACATACCATCCAAAAGTGCAACTTAAACAGACTGTCCTGTAATCACGTAAACTGGTAAAAAAGTGAGCCATTTTGCTCCCATCAATCTGAAATGGATTACAAGTAATACAATCAGTACGGTAAATAAATGTAAGAACTTAAATATACTGTAGTAACTACTGTGTGGAAGTTGGTTGCATCAAAAGTCGACACATTTTCAACATTTAGCTGTTTAATTATCTTAAAGATATTTAGCCTATAACAGAAACTTTGCATAAATTAGCCTGTCGTCATGATTATACAATCTCTTCATATACAAACATTATGATTTCACTGTCCGTTCTATTATCGTATATTCTATTTGTACAAAGAGTGCATTTCAAGACCTTTACAGAGGTCAGAGGTTATTTATAGTCCTTGAATTGCTGAGTCATCCTTAGCAACAGGGTCGACCACACCTCCTCACTAAGATAAAGGGTTTTGTACTTTCCTTACTCAGAATTGCTCTGAGAAGTTTCCTAAATCACTTTTAGTCTAGGACTCCCAGCTAGGACTTTTTAAGCTAAGATAGGAGCTCTCTGAGAGAATTCTGAGAGAAGCTTTGTGAATAAGGGCCCTGGAGTCTATTGTATGCCAGGGCGCTCGGGGCACTAGGCCAGGGTACTGTACATCCTGGACAGGGTGCCAAACCATCGCTGGGCACAAGCACGCGCACCCTCACTCGCACACTAGCTGCTAGCTGCATGTCACATGGAGTGAGAACATGCAAATTGAACCCTCGACCCTGGAGGTGCGAGGGAACGGTGCTAACTACCACGTGCTGCCTCTTCTCCAACCTATTCCAAACTTCTGTATACTTGTCAGTTTAGTAAACATGGTCTGTGGAGGCGGATGGAGGATATCCGGTTATCTGATATTTGGACACTTTGCTAACAATGACTGAGATTATACAGTGATGTTCCACATTATAAGTGGAAATCGATCTAGCTGAGCGCCAATAAATCGAGAAATATATCAATGTTCCATTTTCAATCTTCAGTCTTCAAAGAGAAAAAACCCCCCTGCAAATGACTATAACGATGGCAGCAGGAATCGGAACAGAGAGCAGGATTCAGGGCTGCGCGGCTTTTCCAGGCAGAACTGCACACACAGTTGTTTCCAACATTCATCAGCATCCATGTTGGAACTTCCAAAGCGGTGCAGCTGTTGTCCACAGTAGGCTGCCTTTCACACAGACAGTGCAAGCAAGCGTGTATAGGTGTATATGTGTGTGTGTGTGTGTGTGGATCACATGACTGCGTAGCCAGCCAGATGCTCATGGCTGGAGCTGCGTTGTGCGCGATAGAGACGGACTGCGTGAGGTCTCGGTTTAATTGGAATCAGATGGCCTCGCAGGTGCTCCAGTTCAGCGAGACTACAGGCTGTTTTGGATGGCGTCCACCTAATAGCACAAGCCCACGGAGGCTTGTGCGGGGGGTAAAGGAGGTAATAGCTAATGCAGCTTTAGAAAACCGCTTTCATTTATGGGCCAACCTGAGAGGAGGAGAAGGTGCACAAAGACTTCATTTGCCTCGTACTGTACTGTATGACCAGTAAACGTTTGTGCTGAAGGGTTCCTTCTCTCAATCTATACATGACAAAGAGCCGTCAGTCACTTGAAAATAATAAAAGTGGACGAGCGACACACGTTATGATTAAGTAAAGCATCAAGGATTCTTTGGATAGTTACGGGTTTTATATGACTTCAGGGGCAGAAATCGGTAGACAAGGCTGTTTTCTAAGCCACTATTTGCTTCCCCGTCCTTTATTGTTTCTAAAAGCTATGTTAATATGATTCACCCTTGTTTACAATTGCACCATTAAAACCTTCAACGTGCATTATCAGTGTTTTGCTGTCCGGTATCAGCTTATTTCCTAAGTTTGGACACGGGGAACGCTGGATGCTTACAAGCGGCCCCTCTGTGTTTGTGTGTAAGTGTGTGCGCGTGTTTATTTGAATCCCAGCTAAAATTGGTTGAATATGATTGAAGTGGCTTCATGCATGTTCAGTCTGTGCCTCTCTGTTTTGTCTCTCAGTGATTGCTGAAGAATAATCCTGTAAATATGCTCCAATTACGCTTGCAAATATAGTCATTTGCATTCAGTCAGCCTTCCGTGTGGTGCTGGCGGGTGCGGGAGGGGGGGCGGGGGGGGCAAGTCGGGGAGGTGGAGGGTAGTAGTTACTCTTGTTCATTTAGCCTAACCTAGGAAGAAAAACACTCAATAACCAGCTTGATAAAGATTTTTTTTTTTTTTTTGATGGAGGCCTGCGCTGTGCTAATTTTCCAAGAACTGTTTTCCTTGATTGAACGTTTTCAGCCTGATCATTATTCGTCATCGACTATATGATGGAGCACAGCCCCAAGTAGTCTGTCAGGCGCCCGCGCTGATTAGCCTCCCATCTGATTGTTGTAACCTTTCGTTCGAGTCACTTACAGAGCTGAGAGTATTTTGCACATCTGATAATGGCTAGTAACATTTCGTTGTTTTCATTTGCGCGCGGCGAAGCTACAGCATTTCCCTGACCCGAGTGGTGTCACGCTGACATTTCCTTACGACCGTGTACGCTGATTGTATTTTTTTGTTTTTCTCGCAAACCAGAAACAGCTGCAGAATGTTTTAGTGCTGCTGACATTTCTCCGAAAAACGCGGCGCGCCAGCCCTCTCTCCTCTCGCCTGCTTCTCCAGCTCAACCCTCCTGCCCTTCTTCTTATCATTTTACTGTCAATGATTCACTTAAGTCTCTTTCTTTCTGTTCTCTCCTGCTAACAAAAGCCTATGAGCGGCAGTGGATTTGCAAATGTTTATCTTGTGCTAATGTCCTTTTCACGTTAATCTCTTCGTGGAATGTGAATCATTTTGACATTGTCCAGAAATAGAAAAAAAAAAATTAGCCTATTAATAAAAGTGATATCTAATCTACCGGAAGACAAAGATTTATTAGTGAAATTATATGGATGATCATTATTAAGTATCTTTTTTTTTTGGTCTTTTTGGAACCAGGTTTTTATGATTTATAATTCAGCTTTTTTGTGTGGTCCATCCATCCATCCATCCATCCATTGTGTATACAAATTAAGCCGGATTTATGGTTGTAAGCTATGCTACAGCATCGTGAGCATTGATATTCATGCGGTGGCGTCTCTGTCGGACCTGCCTCGCCTGTTTCGGTCGTGGAGATTTGCGTTTACATTATGCCCATTAGCAGACGACTTACATTTTTATACATCTGAGCCGTTGAGGGTGAAGGGGCCTTGCTCAAGGGCCCGACAGCGGCAACTTGGTGGTGGTGGGGTTTGAACCTGCGATCTTCTGATCACCAATGCAATAGCTTAATAATTGAGCTACCTCTGCTGATACTGTAGGCTCCTTCATTGTGAAGACTGTTGCTTCTTCTCAGGGTCGTACCCATACACTCACGTTTCATCACCAGTAACGACATGAAGGACGGCTTATGAGTGAAGTTCTTGGTAGACGTTGATGCGATGTCCCTTCTGGAACTCCTGGGTGAGTAGCTTCGGGACTGTTTGACACACGGACAGTGGAAGCGACGTAGTGGATTGTTTTACAACAATGATCATGCGCAAGTTGCCGAATGGTTTCGATATTTTCGGGGGGGTTTGAGCTCGTTGAAGGTCTTCCTGATGAGCCGGATTATGTAAAATGTTCCTGTGGCCGATTTGCCCAGTACTACGTAGAATTTCACGTTCGCTCTTTGTTCTACTGTATCTTGCTGTCCATCATGTGTTCAAAAGAGCACCGGTCTCACATCTCCCGATGTACACAGGACAGTGTCTTTTGGCACATTGACTTGCTCTTTATGACTGTGCATGCTGCATACAAGACTAGTTTCTTCATTTTTTCATACCGTACCTCCTCGTACAAACAACAGTGAATGAAAGTCAGCGGATCTGTTGAAGGCGGAGTTGAACAACAGTTACTTCTAGAATAAGCTAGCTGTTAGAATAAGAAGAATAAGCTGGAAATGGATGCCACCAGGGAACGATAGGACGTGTTGTTCCATTTCTGGGGAGGTGCTCGTCCTGCTACACCGTGGGGTACGCAGCTATATGAGTCCTAAGATCAGGCTTTATCTACAGTAATGTATTGGGGTGTCTGCAGCCTCATCTCGGGGCACTTAATGTCAGGTACAAGGTGGGGTACTACTCATCACAGCACACATACTTCATTCGAAAAAAGCCAATCAGACTACAGTGCTGTTGGAGGAAAGCAGAGTATCTGGACAAAACCCACCAAGCACGGAGAGAACGTCTCGGGTTACTTGACTGTAACCCTGTTCCCTGATAAAGCGGGAACGAGATGCTGCGTGAAAACGCTATGGGAACATCTCTTTGTTGCCGGTTGTGAAGCTTGTGCATGTCAAAACCCGCCGAATACCTTCGGCTTATAACCTGTGCCAGGCATGACGTCACCGAATAAGGTGCA
>QMIH01001429.1:6567-34246 GCA_003987875.1 Clarias batrachus
CCCCGCCCCGCCTCTCCTTTCTGTTTCTTTCTTCCACTGTGCACTCCCGATGTTCCTTCCGGGCGTTCTTTCGGCGCCGCTCAACAAAGTCCGGCTGCATTTAACCTTTTAAACAAGCGGAAAAACAGCTTGTCTGATGAAGCTCATCAATGTAGAATGAGGTCGACGTGCAATCGGTCTCTCTCTCTCTCTCTTTCTCTGTCTCTCTATCTCCCTCTGTCTTTCTCTATCTGTCTGGGCACTGCTTTTATGTTTAAAAAAAAAACACCCTCCTGCTGCTTTCCCTCTCACTAACTCACGCTAACTCACTTTCCCTTGATGCCGAACAGCGCTGTCAGACTTAATTGCGGTGTATATGCTGCCACGACAGCGGCAACAAAGTGAGGAATAGAAATAGATCCACTCGGAGGGTTTCGCATTGCAGATGTCTACAATTTCAGCCTCGGCTAATGATAGTTTTTTCCCCCCTTTTCTTTTCCAGGGCCGCTTGACACACCGTGATTATGATGATTTGATGAGGGCCTTGGCACAGGCACTAGCGTTGGCATTGCCCTCACTTTGCTCTGATACAGTACTTCTCTGGTTCTCTGATTACCTCTTTCTGCTGTGTGTGAAGTGAATGCTGGTTTTTTATTTATTTATTTTTTCTTTTAATCTCCCTTCTTTTCTCTTACTCACCACTTCGATTTTTCCTCAGCCTTGTCCACACTGTCACAAGTGTTTTAGAGCCAAACCACAGAGAACCATCAGGGAGACTGAGGCTAAAGTTTAGTCATGGCAGTATCACAAAAGCTACCTACTGCTTCATGCAGATATTTAATCAGTGGCTAATACAATTCCATTAGCGTGAAGTCATTAAAATCAGCCATTTTATTGAATAGAAAAAAATATGGACTATACGATGGGTGTTCACATCAAACCAGGAGTTTGGATTGTGCAGAATAACAGAACACAATTCTGAAAGTAAAAACTCCCTTTATTTCTCTTTAAAATCCCCTGATACCCTAWTACGATAATCCCAGTGTTTCACAAGTGCCTGGATACATCACGGTAAAAGGTTTTCTCACTATGTTGGAGCCATGTTCGGACTGCCTGCATCACTTCTGAAACGCTGGCCTCCCAGGAACTCCTTTAATGACCCAAATATGTGGAAAAAGTGAGATCTGGACTGTATACAACTCCCAGCCGAGTTCCTGTAATGTGCAAGTCATGTGGGTGAATGATTGTGTGCACAGCTCAAWGATCAGGGGTTCCAGTCACTGAATGTTCACGGGAACGACTTCAGTGTGCTCTGAGCCACCTGACCTCAGAGGGAGCGTCATTCATGTATGTACGGCCTTCTTTAAAACGTTTGCATCATTCAGATGTTTAACTGTGGCCAAGAGTCTCATCAACATACTGTGCTTGAAGTCTTCTGTAAATGCTAATAAGTCAATTACGCCTTTATTCCCGAGAAAGTTCCCGGTTTGACTTGAACGCCCCTTGTAATTATTGTAAGCAAAACAATACTCATCTGAAGTCTTTCCTTTTATAGCAGCAATTTAATCCATGGACCTGCTTTATTGAAGCGTGCTAAATGCAATTCTTTAAATAGCTACATTCACACCTTTGCTATTGCTCCAATGAAGTAGATTCATTCATATGTACACCTTTATTCGAATGCSATGCTTGATATTCATCAGACATACTTCACARAAGGGATTTTGCACGAAGCTTAAATTACACTTGTGCAGTTCTTCCRAGGCAAAGCAAAGGCCTTAAATATAAAACTTAACAGTAAAAGTAAAGCAACATATCCGTTGTACTGATGGACAGCATGTGTCCGTTTGGTTATTTTTAACAACCTTCGCTGCTGAATGTCGGGCAAATATCAATTGCCGAGCCAAATTTCCTGCAGTCACAAAATATTCCTGTCTCCTTGTATATTTAATAAGGACATTTAGAGGGTGTTTTGCTCAGACAGACTAAAAAAAAAAGGAAAGGCATGAACAAGATGACTAAATATTTGGCTAACTAACTTGTTAAACCCTGACAGAATGCTCTGTGTAGAAATTCAACATTTGTAAAAATCTACACTGCATATACGCACCACTATTAAAATTGTAAGATTTTGTGTTGTAACCAAGATGAATCGCGTCATACATTTTCTCACCTTTATTGTGATATAGCGCCTGACAAAATTGAATTAAAATACAAAAGAAATTCTTTTTGAGGGGATGAAAAACCTTATAATAACCTGGTTGCATAAGTGTTGCAAAAGCCCGGCTGTTCTTCCTTGTACAAATGCTCTAGATCCACTGAAAGTGTGTATTTACTTTGCAGCTAGAATTAAACTTAATGCAATTTACTGTCATGTGAACATTTTTTTGATGCTGTAACTACAGTGCAAGCTTCCTAATCCACCTGGTAGATTAATTAGTGTGGCATACAGTACAACACTTGTGCGCGCACAAMATACTCTTACATCATAGTTAAACCTATCAAGGGTAAATATAGATGCTAGCCAGTTTGGAATAAAATCTTTTACATGCAATGCAATGACAGAAGTCATCATATCATAGGCCAATAACTTGTTGGAATAAATACATTCTTTCTGAGCATGTTTTCAACACGTGGGAGTAACATTATGTAACGAGACAAGTTTTCAAAATGGAAATTCTGCTTGCGTTTCTGATAAAACAAACAGCTATCTCATGCCTGTCTTTACTGCAGACTTTTATCTGCTGGCTCTCTGGCGTTGTGCTGATTGGCTGATATTTCACATTTCATAAGGCATTTAACTAATCACWGATGAGACTAAAGTCTCATAACCAATCATAATGCAAAAGGCAGGATTTATCAAAMAGATAGGAAGCCTGAACCAACCACAAAGTTATAGAAAGTTTTCTTCTTCTTCTTCTTTTGTTATAGTGTCAAAAATTCTGATTAAATTGATTAAATGGTTCGCCCATTGAAACCCACATCCAATGGTGGGAGGTAATTGATAACCACAGCTTTTGAACTCATTCTGATAGTAATCTAGATGTCTAGAATTGTGTACTTTTGGTAGTTAAGTTAATTTTCTGTACTTTCACTTAAGTACACTAAGTTAACTGGAAGACAGTAAGTGGTGGAATCTACTTTTACTTGCGTAATATTAGCCCTAGATGATCTCAACTTTTTTCTCAAGTACAGAATTTGTGTACTTTTCCCATCCAAAGGATTAGTGTCCATGTAAACAGTTAAGTTGGAATGATTTCAATGATAAAGAAAAAGTGTCAATGGAAACATAGATACAGTGGAACCTTGGATTGCAAGTAACTTGGTTTGACTAGCAAATTTTTAAAATAAATTTTGACTTGAAAAATGAGTGAGTCTTGATATACGAGTACCAAGTATCATTGCGTATCGAGTGGCACATCCTACAGTAGCCCCCTTCTCCCCCGCCCTTCTCTCCTTCCTCTGRTCTAAATCACTAGATCCCCGATTCTATTCAAAAGTGAAGTGAAGGTTAATTTGTTTTATTTGTGCTTCATATTCTTTTATTAWCTATTTTTATACAAATATTTTTTTGGTTGTGGAACAAATCATCAGAGTTTCCATTATTTCTTATGGGACAAATTGGCTTTGATATACAAGTGTTTTGATATACAAGCATACTTCCGGAACAAATTATGCTCGCAGTCCAAGGTTCCACTGTAGTGACCAAATCTAACTTCTTTTATAGGGTGCCATTATTTTTGTCCTACTTAAAGGTCTGGACTTATTTGTCTATACTGTATGTATGAATTTCTTTTGCTTGCTTTTGTCATTAATAAGAATGAAATGAGTTTTGGCATGTAACTAAAATATACTGTGCATATACAGACAACTACAGGGCTCTCTTATGTTCTGAACTTTTTGATAAACGTGGCATTTCTTGTATAAATACTTCCATTAAAGATCTTACAAACAAATTTGTTCACATCCATTTTGATAAAGAAAAAAGATGGGAAAATTTTWATATTCTTTTATTTCACTACAGTACATCTGCCTAATTGGATTATGCTAATTTGTCTTGTTTGTTGCATCAATCATTAATTCGAAAAGCGGCGCGTTCCAGCACGATCCACCTCAACGTTCAACCTCAAGAGACCCCCATGAAAGACGTACGTGGTCGTACGTGACTACCAGCCGGCCTTAGTGAACCGCCGTCTCCTCCTGAAGGCAGCCTGGAGGGCCTGGGTGGGTGGAATTACTTTTCTTAAGAGTTGTGAGCTGAATATTTCGCCGTGAGCAGCTCTGTCTCAGAGGAGCAGGTGGGAAGACGAGGTGTCCATACTGACGAGAGCAGAAAGAGGGCAAAAAGGGGAACAGGTTCTGAAGATTCGCTTTTGTTTTTGAATGACAGCCAGAGCTCTGAACTTTATCCTTCCTGCTTTGGCAGCTCAGCGGCAAAGAGCTTAGCTGTCACCCTTACTGTGGGTGAAAAAATAAATAAAKAAAGAAAATAAAGAAAAGAGAAGCACCATGCCTTCAACTTTATGACTCTCATTAAAAATTAAAAACAGATGGAATTAATTTTTTAAACCCCTTCAACGACACTGTCTCCCTTAGGAGAAAAGGAGTTGTTTGAGTTTTTATTTAGCGCCACGGTGAATATTAAAGGGAATAAAAGTGGTTTGTTTGACACTTTGGGTTTTATCAGGAAACTAAGCTGTCTGAGGAACTGAATCACCAAAAGAAAAAAAGGAGCTGTACATGACAGTGAGATTCCTGAAATCTCCCAGGACAAAGCGAGGGGAGGAGATGAAATGAAACGTGGCACGACAGAAAGACACACCAAGATGGTTAAAGTATAAAAGAGAGGAGCATCACTGTTCAGGATTATCAAGAGCAACTCAGACATCATGTCAACGCTTCAGACATTTTATATATAGTCTCCCGATTGTCCTCCTACCCATTAAACCCCAGACGCTGGTAGGATGGCTCAGTCTATGCCTGATTGGGTCGGTCTGTCGATTGACCTGCTTTGCTTTGATCTAAGAAGTCTTTTTACGTGATGTCAAATTCACCTCTCAAAKCCTTAATGTTTGTGTGGAAGGGTACCTAGTAAACATTTTACGCCTAAAAGACACTGGCACCAGACATCTAATGAGTAGGGGAATAACATACAGTCCTGCACAAACATGCAAACATGTCCTTATCTTCATCTTCTATACCACTTGCCCTGGGTACATGGTTGCAGGGGCTTGAAGCCTACCCTAAGAGACTTTACGCACGAGGCAGTGTACAACCTAGACAGGCTGCCAATCCATCACAGGGCAGACACACACACTACGTATGGGACCGCCAATTAGTCTAATCTGCATGTCATTGGACCCGGAGGAAAGGAGTACCTGGAGAAAACCCACAAGGCACGGGGAGAACACGCAAACTCCATGCACACAGACCTGAGGTGGGAACCAAACCCAGACCCTGGAGGTGCAAGGCCACAGTGCTAACCACTACACCACCGTGCCAACCTGACATATAACGTGTAAGATCAAGAGACATCCACAGAAAGACATCTAGATTATTATCAGAATTAGTTTAAATATGTGACTTTTTTTTTTAATGCCCGAGTCATCTTTTAATTATTTTTTTTTTTTCTCGAAGTAATCCAATATATCCAATAAACATCTAGAAATAAAATATTCAGAAACTGTCTTTGGATGGTCCTGACCTGTCTGTGGAAACAACATCTTTCTGTGGTCATGGGATGACTTTTTTCTGGATAAAAATGTTTATTGGGGATATGGTAGATAAGGGCCTTGGTTCAGGAGGTGTGTGTTTTTAGATACTTTTCACTCCAATGATAGAGTTCAGAAAAAGAGTAACCTGTCGATTTGATAACATTTTTGGGAATTGCGATTTTTTATTAGATTTGAATGTTTGTTCTTTGGTTTATTTTAAGAATTTGTCTCAATCAGCTTTATTTCTTACAGGGAATTAAGGATTTAAGTATTTACTGTAATAAACATCTTAATGCTGTGTATCTGGTGGCATCGATTGTTTAAATATCAAGTCTTGTACAAAGCAATATTTTTTTTTTCCAATTCAGTAGGATACAGTAAGATACCAACCACCCACAAACTCAAAAGATGATTAAGAAGTCATCATATAAAAAAAGAGTGTTTTGTAAGTACTTTGCACAAGATGCTAGTAGTTTGTATTTTGTGCAAAATGGATTGTACTGTATATTTTTAAGGAACTTAAAATATTTTTAGCTTCAGCTGCAATTTTACCTAATTAATTTCAAAAGTGTGAATCGACCCTGAATCAAAAAATTACCCATCGATTCAATGAACCAAAAATAAAGATTTATCACATTACAAAATTGATTCGGATTAAGTCAAATATGGCAGCCAACCTTATCTAAACACAGCTTTCGCATCATCAACGCCATCTGTCTCTGTACAATGGCAGAAGAGGGGGTCAAAGTTGAGGTTTGTTTCCATGGTTGACTTCATGTACTGGTCTTCTCTTTAGGCTTATTGCTGGCTTGCAAACCAAGTTGGTGCATACTGCCACCTGCTGTATCGGAGAACATACCTATGCAAAGGTGCGTTCCAAACGGCCTGAAGTACCCTGCGAAGTATTCTTCTCAATGTGTTCAGCCATGTTAAGTGTGAAAAACAAACCACAGGGAGCGGAAATGTTCAGTTTAAACAAGGGGAAAAGGGGATGAAAAATTTCCCATAAGTGATTGAATCTCGCTGGAGCGTGAAAAAAATGGAGCTTGGAAAAGAATTTATATATTTATTATCATTATTATTGAGGACGACATTATATTAAAAGGACACAATAATTTAAATGTTTATTTCATCAAGAAATCCTTATTTGTTATATAAGCTAGTAATGTATAAAAAAATATTTAATCAATTATTATTAATAATAAGCTGCAGCATATGTTTTATAATGGTATCAGTTTTTGTTTCAATAAATATTTAATATTTARCATCCGTAGTGTGAAATTTCCACAGCGGCAGCAACAGGTATTCGAGATGCTTATTTTCCCATGGTAACGCACGGAGGAAGTGACGTTTGCAATGATGACTTCGCAGGTTGGATGGTGGAGTTTGGTCGAGGGAAGTTCCCTTCACCAACATTCCCTGCAAACTTCCAAAGAAATGGGGATAGGGAGACACTGTGAAGTACAGTTCGGAATCGAATGCAGTCCAAATGCCCTGGAGTATTGAACAGCAATACTAATGTGAACGCTGACCAGTGCGGCAGTGTGGAGGAGGGGCAATTGTACCTGGACACGGTACGAATCAACCATACACTATTGTGAAAGCAGCCTTAGTGTAGAATCAAATATATTATACAGTATAAGTAGAAAAATGGCCATACTGGTTTGAATTGGGCTACAGTAACTCAAGGAATATTTACAATCCTGCTAAGCTAAAAAGCATCTCAAAACAAACAACACATTAAACCTTGAGGTGGATGAGCTACAACAGGAGAAGTCCAAACTAGATCAACTTCTGTCAGTCAACAAGTGACATTTTTCCAATTTCCAACTGTTCAAATTTGAAGAACTTGTTTACACATTCTCTCTCCCTCTCTCTCTCTCTCTCTCTCTCTCTCTCTCTCTCTCTCTATGTCTCAGTCTTGCACTTTCATTTTGGGGCAGGAAGGTGAATTAGTCAGAGTCCTCGGGCTCATGTAGCTCAGAGGCGAGGATGAAAAATAACGTCTGTGAAATATCCACTCTCCTTGTTTGTGATTTCATTCTGTGATGGTCTTGAAGTGTGTGTGTGTGTGTGTGTGTGTGTGTGTGTGTGTGTGTGTGTGTGTGTGTGTGTCTATGTGTGTGTATATTTGTGTAACATCTTGAGAAGTCTCCGCTTGACTTCTCCAAGCTGAGCATTATGTGAGATAGAGGGGTCAGTGCCTGTGGTCTCCTGCTGCTTGTTATGGTGTGGCTGTCAATTTACTTCCTGCTGGGTAGGAGTGTTCATTCATCTGTGTGTAAGCGTGTGTCTGGGTTTGTGTCCGTGCAAGTATGTTTGTCCCACATTTTTTAGAAGTGGCTCAGGATTAAACGTGAAAGCAATACCCACTCATACAGATGTAAAGAAAAATAAGGCTAAGAATGGCAGGAGAAGTGGGCTCGTACACTCAAGGAATGAGTAAGGGCAGTAGCTTGTAATCAACGGCATTTTCACTAGGTGTCTCTGTCTCTCTTTTTCATTCTCTCTCTGCAGGGATGGCATACAACTAACAGTTGACTGACTAACTATCATCATTTTCTGGTAAAATTTAATAAGCAATTGAACACTGGAAAATTTTAGGACACTTGTGACCAATCTGTGCTTGCTTGAAAAACAACAGACTCTCCACACCAGCAGGGGGCAGTAATTTATGTTTGAAGTTTATTTCCATGTACTTTGAATGCAAGGTCAAATTAGATTCCTCGATTTACACTAATCAAATATTACTCAAGATTAATCAATTATACTGAATATTTTATTTACAGAATGTTGCCTTCAGTGGCGGCTGATGCAAAAAAGTTGTGGGGGGGGGGCAAACAAAATTAAAATTCAACTTTTAATGCTCGCCTGTAAATAGGTATTTATCAGGTGATTATGCAGTGATCATTACTACTAGCATAAAATAAAGGCATGACTCACATCGCATCCAGTCAGCAGCTCCGCTTGCTATAAGAAGTGCTGGAAAAGACTCGTTGAGAATGGTCCAATCACATGAGCCCAAATATTTTAAAACAATATTGATTCACTAAGAACAAAAGTGGGAGGGTTCAGGGCGCACTGTGCTGCGTCCAAAGGATGATTTGAAAAGATCCAATCAGAGCTCAGCCTCAGGTCACATGCTTTTCAAAGAAACCAGTATCAGAAAAATTTCTGTCTACTTTACAGTATATGTCTGTCTGTCTGTCTATCCAACCAAATTTTGTCACAGCATCACACAAAACTGTCTGGATAAAAAAGAATGACACTTTGCCAGTACTCTAGGATGTGCCTGAAGTTAAACCTGCGCCACGCATGAAATCAAAATGTTGAGCAGAAGGAAAGTTATGAGCAAGTTTGAACCAGATTACGTCACTGCATCTAGAGCGTTTTTGGATGAGTATAGAGCTTTTTCCCTTGAGGTGGGTGTGGCAAAGACTGAGAGATCTGATACATGCTTCCAAGCTATATTTTTTATTTTTGTAAAGTAACACACAAAGGCACAACCTAAGAGTTACAACGGACATGCAGAAATGCCCCCAGGTTGGACAAGAAGGTATTGGACTACTGATCAGGTACTCCCAGGTTCAAAGCCCAACACATCTACAGTACTCCATGTTCATATACTGTATGTAACAGAGAACAGGTGTTTGCTGTTTTGTCATTTTCTGGTGATAATTCAGAATCTGATGCAAATGTGAAACTACTAGCTTCTAGTAGTAGAGAGAAAGAAAAGGAGCAAGCAAGATTTGCAATTCACATGTACGGGTTTATTATACAATCCAAAGTTTAAATTAAATTTCCTTTTATTTACACACGCTATCATTTTCTTGCTGAATATTTCTAGCTTGACGTTGCATATCATCTTCAAGTTAGTATAACTCCGAAATTGCTTCCTATCTACTATGCATATATACAGTACATGTATGCACACTGCATATAGTGGAACAAGCTATCCGTGTTTGTGCACTACATGCCCCATAGTACTGGCTTTAATATTCAGATGCTGAAATGGTGTGAATGCATTTAAGACAAGTTAGTATAAATTATTGGCACCTTTGGGTTTGTACAGCCTGTCCGCCATTTCCGTGACTCAGATGGTCGGTGATGCCATGTGACTTATTTAAGTAACACCAACGGAATGCTTTTTTTTTTTTTTTTAGTTTGTCAAAATAAATCAGTCTGCAGTATTTTTTTTTGTTTGCCAGATTTTATTGACTACTTGAGACAGTTCCCACCGCTACAACCCCACACTGAAAATGATGCACACTGTGGAATACAGACTCACTCCATTTCCTATCTTTACTGCCAACTTTCCCATTTCTGCTGAGGAGGAAAAGAAACACAACAAGAATAACAACTCTCAGGCTGTATAGCCTCAGGTAAAGTTTAGGCTGCACTCAGAAAACAAGTTCCSATCACAAACTCTAAATGTCTATTCAGATATATTTTAGGAAATGCTGAGACAATACTATAGAGAGTAGACTGTGTCAAGTCATGTTTTTTACTTGTCTAAGGAGATTATGGATGTCCGTGTAATTCTTGCTATCCATTACAAGTAAAATGCAGTTGATTTCGAGACCTAACTAATACAGGCGTCTTACCGGACTGTTGACTGATACACCAGGTCCTCTCTCCTGCGATAGTCCTCCATGTGAGAGTAATTGGTATTAAACATGGCATCATATGTAAAAATCTTCTGTTTGATTGTGCCTCCATCTGTTACCTGGCAAGAGAAAAGGAAACAATATGGATGTTAAATTCATTCATGCAATCATTTCATTTACATATCCTTTTCATTCCTTTTCTTCATTGCTTCCTTCTTTTATTTCTTGCCCATATTCATTAAACCCTTATTCCTTTGAATTCTCACTTAATTTCTTCCTTTCTTAATAACTTTTCCTTCCTTTCTATTCCGTTCTTAGTTTCTTTTTTCCTTCCTTCCATATTTCTTCCTTCAATTTGTTCTATTGCTTCCTTACTTTCCCATTCTTTCTATACGTTCTTTTCTTTTTTCTTCCAACCATAATTTCTTTTTATCTTCTTTATTACTCTTCCTTTTTTATTTTCTCCTTATCATCATCATTATCATCCTTTTATTTTCTCCTTTATCATCACTTCCTTACTTGACACTTCTTTACACTTATTCACTCACTCATCATTGCAGGGGGCCTGGAGCCTATCCCAGGAGACTTAGGGCACAAGGCGGGGTACACCCTGGACAGGGTGCACACACACACACACACACACAGACACACACACACACACACACTCATTCACAAACTACGTGCAATTTGGGAACGCCAATAAACTGCATGTCTTTGGACTGTGGGATGGAACCGGAGTACCCAGAGGAAACCTGCCAAGCACGGGGAGAACATGCACACTCCATACACACAGAGACGGGAATCAAGCCTGGGTCCTTCTTCCTTCATTTTTTGTTGTAACCTCTTTCATTTCTTCTTAACTTTCCCTTCCTTCCCTCATCCACTCTTCTTCCTTCCCTATTCACTCATTTATTTTCTTACTCCATTTCATTTCATTACTTTTCCTGTTTTGCTTTAATCCTGCAATACTCATTTGCTTTCTTTTATTCTTTCCTCCTAATTCCTTCTCAATATTTTTATTTTCTTCCCTTCCTTCTTCTTCCCTCCATTTCTTACTTGTATTCATTTCCACCTGCTCCTTCCTTTGTTGCCACTTATTTTTTTCTTTCTTACTAACCTGGCCTATCTTACTCCTCCGTATTCCTTGCATTCCTTCCTTTTTTCTCTAAAGGTGCTCTGTGCAAAAACAATTCACTTAAACACAAAGATTTCATCTCACACATGAATTAAACTTCATACAAGATATACAACTACACACACTGCATACTGTTCTTCTGCATACAAAGCTAGCAGCTGAACAATTACTCGACAGATCTATTAATATTAGATATTATTGGCGCTGATTTATTTATTATTGGCGCCAACGGCGAGAAGAATTTCAATAGCATCAGCAAAAAAAAAAAAAAAGGAAACGGTTTAAACATGATGAAATTGGAAAGCACCTACTTATGTAGCATTAAGCACGTAGCTCACTATAACACAGCGCGCTAATCATGACTGATGCTCGAGCTGGAATTGTTGGTGGCTAAACAGTCCGCGGCTCTGCGGGAGGTAATGAATTGTGACGAGGTACTCAGGAGGTGAGGGCTAATTCAAGGCACCATTCACTCGTTTTGTCTCTTTTTTACGCCCCAGACAAGCTCGCAAGACACTGTCCTTATCTGCTTATTTCCGTAGGGAGGACGGGAGGGAGGAAGGAAGGATGGAAAGAAAGAAAAAAGTAAAAGAAAGAAAGAAAGACTGTTTAGCATCTGAATGGCTGTGAGTCCTGGCAGACATATTAAGAGACAGACAGAAGAAACCGGTGAGACTGACGGCATTTTAATAGAAGTGTCAGCACTCGATTTAAAGCCCATGAAGATGCTGAACAAGAATGGATTTCCAAAAGATTTTTTTTTCTTTCCTCTTATCCTATTCACCGCTGCTGTAAATATGTCTTTATAGCTGTGAGTATGTTTTCTTCCTGGACGGCCATGTTTTGTCCGTTTTTTTGCTGAAGCGTTGATGTCAGTTGATGTCCCATCCACCCAGGACGTTGCTTCAATACTCACTCCTTCTTCATCAGATATGGATTGACCACTTCTTGTTTAGACTACGTAAACCCAGATCCAATACTGTCAGTGCCAAGCATTGTTTTCTGGCATTACTACATCCTCGTTTGGACACTTGCCCTATCCGTGCCCTGTGTCTCATGTATTTCTGAAATTGACTCCTGTCATTGTTTTAAAGTTTGATTATGTCTAAACCAGGGGTTTTATCCCCCTGCTGCGGCTCCCGGTGGCTTTGGAAAATAAATAATGAGTATTTCATTTAAATTTTGTTAAATTTTAGTTTGTTAATTTTTTCCAATATATTTCTAAATTTGAAGATTATGGTGGTTTGATAACATTAAAATAAAACATTTATTTTTTGTCACTCAAAGTTTTCGAGCCCAGAGCTGCGTTCCATTCCGAAGTGTACTTCATAGGGTGTCCCTACCAGAGGTGGGTAGTAACAAGTTACATTTACTGTGTTACTTTTACTTGAGTAACTTTTTGAAAAAAAAAAAAAAATCAGCAAAAAAAAAAAAAAAAAACTATGAATAGTTTTACTGTACTTTTTACTTTTACTTGAGAAGATTTGCTAAGAAGAAACACTACTCTTACTCAGCTACATTCGGCTACACTCGTCTTTATTCCTCACATTAGATATTCTTTATTTTTGCCAGAGAAATGCAGCAAGTGGATCTACCACATGACTGAATCAGCCAATCAGACATAGCAACAATAATCCCATGACTCCGTTTGACCAATCAGCCACAATAACAATAACCACATGTAGTCACATGACCACACACAAACTCTTCAGCTTTGGTAGACAGTGAATGAAAGCATAAAAATGCAAGAGGCATTTGTTTGGATAAACACCCCTGGCCTCATATACTGTAAAAAGCATGTTTCGCTTACACAATGCAAAAGAGCAGCTTCAACYGCAACTGCGGTGTCTTCTGTCTGCCAAAACAGACAGACATTTCAGCATATAAAAAACCTGAGGAAGCATGCCGCGGTTAGTTCAGCTGTTTTATTTAATGCAGCAATGTTAACATATATAATTAGCAAATAAGCTACAGGCTAACACAATATCAGTTTCTTACATTTGTTCTGCTGGACACAGTTTATGGTAAAGTGAGACCTCCTGTAGACATATTTTCTATCTGCTGAGCCACTTGCAGGGCAACCGAACATACAGCATACTGTATCTTACACTGGAAATAGTCTACACTGTTTAATCATACATATGTTACCTACAGGAGGTATTTATTTCAAAAGCTTTATATTGTGAAAAAGGGGAGATTATGAAATTTGTGTTCCTTGTTTCTTAATTTGCTATTTTGTAAAGATTTATTTTTATTCATTTATTTTATTATTTGGAAATGTCAGAATTTGTACATTATGTTAACATTTTATCTGGCTGCTTTCAATTTCTAAAAAAATAAATAAATCGGACATTACGTTGAAACAGTAACTCAGTACTTGACCGTCTTTTTTTTTTTCAAAGTTTTGTTGCATGCAGAAATAAGGTTTAGTTTTCTCTGTAGCAGTTCAGTGATTTCATAAATGCAACACACTATAGTTTTTTATACATTGCATAAAGGTAAAAACTATATATGCAGTGTTATCTTCATCTTAGATCTCAAAAGGGTTTTGTGGCTGGCGCTGTTTTCTTTTCTGTGGGAAATGGGTCCAAATGGCTCTTTGAGTGTTTAAGGTTGCCGACTCCTGGTCTAAACTAACAAAACAACACATTCAGAAAAATATAAAGAAAATTGAATAATAATAATAACAATAATAGTAATAATAAAGCTAATTGCACTAACAACTTAAAGGTGCAAAATATATTACAAAGAATATGCACTAAAGTTTATATCTGTTGCACAAGTTTTCACCACTTTGGCGAAATAATATTTAGCCACATATGAGGTGAATATTTATGCAATTCAACAATGCTTTTTCATTCCATCCATCCTTCATTTACTTCTTTCTTTGTTTTCTTAGTTCTTTCTTTAATTTTCTTTTCTTCCTCCTTATTCCATTATCTTCTTCTTCCTCCTGTACCTTCCTGTTTTCTCACTCTCTACCTTCTAACATTTCCTTCTTTGCCCCTCCTTCCTTCCTCATGTTCTTCCTTCCTTTGTTTTCTTGCTTAATTGCTTCCTTCTTTTTTCTCTTTCTCTTTCTTCTTTTCTCCCTTCCTTCCATTTCTGCTTAGTCCTTCATTGCTTTTTGACTTTTTTAAAGATCTTTTCTTCCTACCTTTCTTCCTTCCTTGGTTTTCTCATATCTTTCCTGYTTTATTTTTTTACTTTTTTTACTCTTCCTTCTTTTCTTCCTTACTTCTTTATAATTTTTCTTCCTTCTTCCTTCAATCTTTCCTTCCTAACTTCCATTTCAGTCATTTCCCTGTGCTTCTTATTCTTTCTTCTTATCTTCCTTCCTATTTTCAATTTTTTTCCTTTTTTTCCTTTATTTGTTCATATTTTAAGTTTTTTCTTACTTACATTTCATTGCTTCCCTCCCTTCCTTTTCTTTCCACCCTTCCTGTCTTCCTTCTTTCCTTCCCTTTCCTTCACTCCTTCTACCTTCTTTGTACTTTCTTTTTCTTTCCCCGATTTTTTCCCTTATTCCTTCCTTTCTTTTCCTCATCCTTCTCTTCTACCTTCCTTCTATTGTTTGTACTTCTGTTGTTTCGTTACTTTACCTTCCTTACACGTCCTTCTTTTCATCATTTGTTCTTCTATTTTTCCTTCTTCCATTGCATCCTTCCTTTCCCCTTATTCCTGGGTTCCTTTATTTGTTTTCTCACATAACTTTCTTCATTTCGTCCTTCCTTTGCTATATTAATTGACAAATAATGTTGCAAACTCTACAGAGCTCTATGCAATTGGAATAGAGGTGGGAATATATTTTCACCTTGATCCTATACATGTAAATAATAATAATAATTGTCACGGCGTGCGCCTGTGATGGGCGTGCGCCCAAATCTATTATTGCCCCTCGCTCACTTAGTAGGCTCCCTAGGTAGGCAGCTCCCCTTCTGCATGTGTGCAAAGGGACGGGGCCGCCTATGCGGGCCGGCTGGCAGTGATTTAACGTTAATGGGATCTCGGGCTTGTGGGCCCGTGCAACAATGGGTCGAACCCGTTACATAATAATAATAATAATAATAATAATAATTAAAGTAAGTTTGGGAATTATTTAGGAGGAAATGGATGAAACCCCCAAAATAGAATTCAGAAACTGTGGACTGGGATGCAGTTAGTGGAGGAGTGAGCTAAATTTGACAGGAACTCTCATTTTTACCTGACTGGATTGACACTATTAATGTGAAGGCAGGTGTATATATAAAATAATAATATTAATAATAAGAGAGAGAGAGAGAGAGACAGAAAGAGAGAGAGAGGCTTTTTCCCCTGAGATTATGTTCAATAGTATAGTTTTGATTTCAGAATTATTTGAATTTTGCATGTTTTCTGCTCTTGTGCATATACAGTTACTATGATGATTTAAATGTAACACACAATAAATTGAGATTTTTTTATTTTTTATGAGTTACATCTTCAATCTGTAAGTGAGGATGTAACAAAAACCTGTTACATCTGACAAAAACCCAAAACCCTATGTACTGTACATACCGCATCTTCTGCCATCTTTTCGTACACATTTCCAGACACAAGCTAAAAAGAAGCTCTAAATTCCGAGCTCCGATATTCACATGCAATCCGTTCTGGCCTGGATCCTGTGCGGAACGGCCCGAGTCACCTCTCAGCCTCTAGGGAACCTCACTTCATGCCTGCAGCTAGCACAAGCAAACTAGCTTCGCATCGACTTATAATTGCTCGAGCACTGCACACAAAGGAACTGGGAATAAAATGAATGCGCAGGCTAAAGTATTAGAGGGCACGGGGTAATATTTACTCAGCGAGCACAGCTGTTAAGTAGCTAGAGACCCGTGTTGTTTAATTAATTTTTCTTCGGTAGCTCTCGCTAGCGCAACCCTTCTTTCAAGTGTGAAATTAAGTGCACTTTTTCTCTCTTGAGAGGTTCCATCTGTCCATAAAGGTTATAAAATACACAAACTCGTTTAGACAAAAGCTGGATGTAAAACACAGGAACGTACTTGGTCTTTTGGGACAATAGGCATTTAGGTCGTCGTTGTTGTTGCTAAGTCTCATTACTCCTTGTGTAAATAAAGCAGTCGGTCTTGTTTTTTGTTAAAGAAGACCAGCTAAAATTAGGATTAAACACTGTGATTTGGAAATGGTGTAAACTTTTATTGTTAACTTTATGCAACGTCGCGGGAGACCTGCATAGACACAGAGCTATTACTGCTCTCTGTGCGGTTAACACGATTGTTCCATGTCTTCTGAAGGAAGTACACGTTTTTGTTAAGTGAAAACACGGGTTCTTTATGTYGAAGYGTGTACCCTAGGAAGGGCTCGCAAGTGCTCATTTGGCTGTTGGGCAAAGTGTTGTGAGCTGTACAACAACCCGAGGAGGTCTCTGGCGTCGGCGTTGGGACACGACGTTTATTATGGCCATCTGCTCAGCTTTATAAGCATGAAACTTTGGGATGTGGGTTCGCCAGGATTTTCACACGTTCTTGATGCGAGTTTACTAGCAGGCGAAGAAACAAAGGTCAAGAATGAGACGCGAGCAGGAATTTGAACTCCATTTAAGCAGCAAGATGCTGGATGCTATGGATCTCTATTCAAAGCTCAAAAACAACCATAAAGAGCCAAGATGCACAAAATAAATAATGATGGCAAAKGGAATTTTATTTCATTTTTTATTTCATCCATCTCTATAGTGGACCATGATGCCCTTAACTGTAGGACATCTGCTGTCTTCTACAGTCTTTTACAGTTTTGCAGTTTATATTCTGAGTGGAAAGGCACACAAAAAGACAAAAAGAAACAGGAAATTGTGTGTGTGTGTCTGTGTGTGTGTGTGTGTGTGTGTGTGTATGTTGTGTATTTTCTGTGTATTGCGTATTACCTGTAATTAACGTTTTACCAGCATATACAATAACAATCATACAGCCATACATTAAGACCACCTGTCGGATATTGAGTAGCCCGCCCCCCCTTTATCCACCTAAGCAGTGATGCACTGTATGTTTTGGCATCTCTCTATCACAACCAACATTAACCTTTTTTTTTTGCAATTTTTTTTTTGCAATTTTTTGCAACAGGAGCTCTTCTATTGCATCGGACTACACGGGCCAGGCTTTGCTTCTCGTGTCCATCATTGAGCCTTGGCTGCTCATGCCCCGGTCACTAGTTGAGCAGTTTTCCTTTTTTGGATTACTTTTGTTATGTCCTGACCACTGCAGACCAGAAACATCTCACAAGCGCTGAGGTTTTGGATTTGCTCTGACCCAGTCGTTTATCCATCACAATCTGGCCAAATGTCAAAGTCACTCAAATCCTTACAAATCCCTACTCAAATCTGTTTCTAACACATCAATTTCAGGGACAAAAGGTTCACTTGCTGTCTAATATATCCCACCCAATTTCAGGTGCCATTGTAACAAGACATTGAAAATGTAGCTACTGTGAGAAGGGCCGAACTGTAGTGGCTAGAGGACTGGATCAGCGCAACTCCAAAACCGCAGCTCGTGTGACATGTTCTTAGGCTACAGCSGCCTGGATATAAGAAAAAGTGCTCCAAGTCAGAAAAATTGGTGAATTGGCGACAGGGCGCTGAGGGTCTTTGATGCTCATGGAGAATGAAGGCTGACCCGTGTAGTCCAATACAATAGAAGAGCTCCTTTAGCTCAAATTAATGAAAAGGTTAATGCTGAATCCAATAAAAAAGTTTCAGAACACTCATCACATCACTGTTTTGGTGGCAAAGGGGAGGTGTACTCAACATTAAGCAGGTGGTTATAGCTGTTTGGTGTATTTCTATATCGCTTGAGAGACACCAACAGGTGAAATCAAATTCCTTATGTGTGTGCTAACATAACTGGCCAATAAATCTGATTCTGATATTTTCAGAAAAAAAAAAAAAAACGTCCTGCACGAAAAGAAACCACGAAAACCCAAGGTAATTGGGAGCCGACGTCCGTTTGTGCGCGCTCTGAAATGAGAATGCGTTCTTGTGTATTCGAGTGCATATGAAAATATTAGATAAACAGCAAGCGCTCATAAATCAGCAATCAAATCATGAGTGGCAGAAGGGGTGCACGCCAAAGGTTATTACATTCCCTCTGATAAACAAAACTGAATGACATGGCACCAGAGGGAAAAAAAAAAGCTTTACATTTTTTAATATGGAAGAAGAGGAGGATGATAAAGAGAACGGGTGGCCCGAAAAAACAAAAAACAAAAGATGAGGATGTTACCACATAAAACAATAGCGTGGAATGTAAAGAAGTGAGAAAAAAGCAAGTAATTGTGATTTTTTCTTTGTATGTTAGCAAGGTCAATAGTGGCTTAGTTTATCCAGGAGAGCTGTAACAGTAAGAGAGAGATGGAGAGAGAGCGAGAGAGAAAGAAAGAGAGAGAAAAAAGATACTCAGGTGTCTCTGCACATTTTATGAGCCATTCATTCAAATGGAATTGKATCTCTACAAGAAATGGCATGTGTCCCTGTGGACTGTGTCTCATCGACTACGGCAGCAGGGTGGAGGAAAGAAAAAAAAAACTGGAGAGTAAAAGTCTCTGGTGCAGCAAAATGACTGGGGGAAAGACTGGATGCTTCTCATTTCTTTTATTGCACTTCTTTTATTTGCTTTTTGTGACAGTTCTTTGGGATTAGCAGCACCCGTTGAGGATGCAAGAAAGAGACGCAAACAAACAAACAATAAAAAAAGCAAGGATAGAGAAAGTGGTAAATACAGTATATTTGCCTGGTATTTCATTACATTTTCTAATCTATAAAAATGAGTGTGAGTTGGTATGAATGAAGGAATCGGCCAATCGGTCAATATCCAGCTAGTCGGCCGTTTAGTCAATCAGTTCACCAGTGAATTAGTCAATTTTTGAATCAGTTGGTCAGTCACTAAATCAGTCAGTTCATAAGTGAATCTTTTATTTAGTCAGTGAATCTATTAGTCAAGGAATCAGTCAGTTAGTAAGTGAATTGTTTAGTTAGTCAGTGGATCAGTCAGGCAGTTGGTGAATCAGTCAGGCTGTCAATGAATTATTTTGTAATCAGTGAATCAGTAAGTGAATGAATCAAACAGTAGGTTAGTCAATGAATCAGTTAGCTAGTCAGCATTTTAATGAAACAGTCAGTCAGTTCGTGAATCAGTAAGTCAATGAATCTGTCAGTCAGTGAATTATTTGGTCATTGTGTAAATCAGTAAGTCAATTCATCGGTTAGTTCATCAGAGAATAATTTTTTAAAATCAGTGAATCAGTAAGTGAACGAACCAGACAGTAGATTAGTCAGTGAATCAGTGTCAATGAATGAATCAGTTTGTGAATGAATTATTTTGTCAGTCAGTTAATCAATGAAATGGACAGAGTATCACTTCAGTCAGACATTTAGTTAACTGTTTAGTCAGTGAATCAGACAGTATTTCTAATCTATTTCTATTCTCTGAACCAGGTGCCATAAACCGCCGAGCATGTTTTCCAGACATTTCTATTATACCCTTTTCCTGTAAATAAAACGCTCTCAGGTGAATCTTGACTTCACTCATGTAGAGACATGTTTAAAGTGTTTGATCAACCAGTGATCAACCAGTTCTCTAAAATACCTGGTTGCCATGGATGCAGTATGCAAAGACATCACAGCAGATGTCTGCAGAGGATGGATAAGACCTTCTTAGAGATTTTTTCAGTGCTGTGTTGTGATGTGGCCAGACAGGAAAGTCAGGAAGTGTAGAAAGACTGTACTGCAATTCCTCTTACTATGCCGCATTACAGTTCTGCCTAAGCAATGTTTCCCATGTTTTCTTTTTTTATTTCTGCTATACAATGCTGTCCTTTTCTTTTCTGTATCTTAACGACATCATTTATCAGCAGGTTACAGTAAAATCATCAGTAAAATCATCAGTAAAATCATCAGTAAAATCATCAGTAAAATCATCAGTAAAAACATAATAAAAAATAATCCTGTGCGTTCACTTGCAATCAATTGTCCACATACAGTAATTTGCAACTTTTGATCAGAAAATACCTACAGTTGTCAGAGTTGAATACTGACAACACGACTGAAGCATTCTGAGAGCACTTTCAATGTTCATTGACATAAAACATTGACAGTGATAAAACAGTGATGCATTGCAGGGTATATGTAGGTATTTGGCGTATGTCCACTTATACCCTCTTCTCTATCAAACTAGGATAGATGTTAGTCTTATACACGGTCACACACGTGAAAAAGCACAGTTGTTTCAAAACCCCAAGAGCGCGCACATGTCTTGAAAGAGTGCTGGTCTTCCAACTTTTTAGAGTTTGGAGGTGGGCGATAGTGGCTGATGTCTCTTCTCCTTTAACAGTGCCTGTTACAGTTAGATGATTATTAAACAGCTGAAGACTAAAGTTCAGTTTAAATGCAGAGGACTGCTAACCAAGGCATTTCACCTGCGATGACGAAGATTCACTTTTTATGAAGAAATGAAGACAGCGGTGCATTCGTGGCTCGTAGTCCAATCTAAAACATCCTTGTTTACAGGTGTACAGAAGTGTATTAAAAAGCAAGGAGATTATGTTGAAAAAAATATATTTGTACAAAGTGTTAATARAAATAACTCCCACAGAGTGTGTGTAACTTTTGACCCACCCTTATATTTTGTTACATGCTTTTGCATGTTGCATGTAGCTTGTAAAACATGCATATTTACAGGCTTTTGCAGGTAATCCAATCTGTTGTGCTGTTTGTACTAATTGTTTCGAAAAAATGCATCGCTTACAGTTTTGCAAACGTTGGAGAAGAGCTCCAAAACGAGTGAGAAAAACTGTCATCGATCAATTAGTCAGTCAGTCAATCAGCCAATTAGTCACTGAATTGGGCAGTCAGTCACTCAGTAGGTGGTGAATCAGTCAGTGACTCAATCAGTCAATCAATCACACATTTAATCAATCAGTCCGTAAATTAGTCATTAGGAAAAAAGGCGAGCACAGCTGAAAGTTTGGGGCAATTATAAAACAAATTTCTTTTACATTCATAATCCTGGAATGTGCATAATCATCACAATCGAGATCTAGATGTGTTGTTAATTTGAAAACGAGTTGCATTAATTTTCACTTAAGGCTTTGACAAAGGACATCACAAGTGATTTGAAAAAAAAAATAAAAAAAAAAAAAAAAAAAGCGTTGTCAGCAGTACAGTATGTCACCTTGAAAATAATTTTGTTCTGCCTGCCACTACATTTAGAAACTCCTGCACACTACTTATATAGAAAAGTTATTTAAAGCATCCGTCCTGTAGGCAGGTAGAGAAACGAGGGGGAGGTACTGTAGGAACGAGTCCTTTAAGAACCCTGCATGGGCTGCAGATGCTAATTCCCAGGGTTGTCCCACTGGATTTATTCATACAGCAGCCCTAAATCACATGCCTCATGATATACATTATACACACACCAGAGGAGACTGGATTAATCTGGACAAGACCTGAGACCAAGTTCTGTGCCAAACAACTTCCAGGTGGAGCAGAGCATTGTTTCTCATGCGGATTTAAAGAAATAAATAAATAAGTAAGTAAGTAAATAAATGCAGACAGACTCTCCTGAGATGCTTCTTTCTTCCACAAAATAGCCTCATAAACATGAATGAGTATGCGACGGACGCATATTACTGTATCGCCAGTGATGAGCGATAGCGGACCCTGTGTTGTCCTCAAACTTCATGAAAAATAAATCAGGCTGTTAAGCTAACTGTGTGAGGATGCAACGCCGGCCAATAACATTGTGTACACACAGAGTGCACGAAGGTACGCCGATGCTCTGGTAAACAACCTTTGTTTGCCATTGGCCTGGATTCATCTTTCAAGTGATGGCTTCGACTGCATAAATGCTGGGCCTAAAAAACCGAGGCACGACGCCAGGAAGCAGAAATGTAATCAATCCGATGCCTCTCCACATCACAGGGGGAGCGAAGCCACCTCCTGCTCCTCTCCACGGAATGAACAATGCGGGATTATGGGTTTAATAAGATTTATTGCTAGTCTTTGAGTGATTTGTGAAAATTATTGAAATGCTAAAAAAAAAAAAGAGAGAGAGAGAGAGAAAAGATGATCAGCACTGTGTCCTCATCTTTGTATTACACAATGCACTCGTGTGCATGGTGATTTGCATAATATTGCGCACTTACAATGGGGAAAATCATTTTTCTTGATGAAACAGGGGGGGCTTTTAAATGATATATGCACACCTCGGAGAGCATGGATGCCTTTATAAGTACAGAACAGTGAGCACCGCATACAAGTGGGTCTATTTAAGGAAGCACGGTATACTGTACGTGGTTAAAGCAGCTGGATTCTGCCTTTCATTAGGAAACTGTTACTTCCAAAAGCATGCAGTTATACGCTAAACATTTACAATTTTAATGATCTCAGGGGTTTCCAGGCTTTCATAATTTAAAACTAAGCTTTGTAGCAATTTGTTTAAAAATTTCACAACAATAACTAGACTTTTTTTTATTATTCTTCTTTTACTCCTTTTTTTAAAAATTTTTTATATACAGGTAAAGGAAATGCCTTCATCCGTGTTCCCTGGTCTTACACACATACAGTACATACACTATACACACCTACATGATTCTGATTCACCTCAATCCTGTTTTGCTCCCTGCCTCTGAGTGAGTGCTGTTGTCATGCAATCTCCCGTCCTATATAAGCGCATAAAATGTCAAACCGCAAACTTTTTGTAGGCGGACTTATATAATATAATAATGCAGTAATGAGGCATGTAAGCACGGAATCCGAGGAACTGGATCCTCGTATTTATATCCATACGGCAGYGTGTTCATGCTCACTGTCCGAAAGCCACGCCACATCTGTCTGCGAGATGAAAAAACAAATAACGCAGTAATGAGGCTTTACACTGTAGAGCCAGAAACACCACATGATGGCTATCAGGGGGTGACATTTGTGTGTCATTCCAACAGGGAGCGCTGAGCCGTGATTGGCTKAGAGACTGGCAGACAGATTAGGACTTGCCTCAACCACCCAAGTGTGCGCAGCTTTCTTCAGCTAATGGGCCTAAAATCAGGACAGGAGGAAAAAAAGCAGTGATTGTGTGACAGGTTGTGATTTGAGTCRCACAAGCCAAAGGTGCAATTTAAATGCATTTTAAGGGCCAGTTTTGCAGATGGGGTGCAACAAGTTCACGTTTAAATGATCCAGGTTCTGCAATTCAGCCCAATTCCTTTCACAAAAAAAAAAAAAAAGATCTAGGGTTTCTACACTGTCGTGCTCAGTCAAGACATTTTATCTTCTGGATTGCATTAAAGCTTGAATCTGGAATGACTTTCCATTTCACCCAAATTAATCTGGTTCAGGAGCTCTTAGTGTTGCCGCGTTTAATACAAATTTAAAGCCATCATGTTTGTGTCAGTGTGTTTGTGAGCTAGTGTGATGCTTATTGGAGAAAGCAATATATGTTCAGACGTGCTTAAACACTGGCTAACTGTACTCATCGAACAGAAAAATAGGCCATAGATAAGTGCTTTGAAGGACAGAGACTCCAACATCATTTATACAGTAGGACTTGTATACACTAGAGAGAGAGGAGAAATTGTTCCAGTTATGAATCATGATTCTTTTGTGTTGCAGTTCATGTATCTCCACACTATTTTTTTTTTTTTAATACAGTTATTATAGAGATGATCCGGTCGATCAGCCACTGACCAGAATTGGCTGGGTTTCGGTTTGATCAGATAAACTGATGATCAGATGATCAGCCTCAGTTATAACCAATTCTGTACCGAGTGCAGAAGCCCTGAGTGGCGCAACAGAAATGCACTTGTATGGCGTTACGTTATCAAAAACCATGCACGTTAAAATCCTCCGATTGCCATTTTTCTCCAAAGTCTGCGAGTGAACCGACACATTATACATACACCCTTACACCAGTCTCAAAACACCACTTGCACTAGAAGCTCCTCGTACCCACGTTAGAAGCCATTTTAAGTTGAAGTTAGTTTGTATTGTTTAAATGCTGCTCTTGGGTTTTAAGTGAGAAAACTAAATGCTATAAGGAACAGGCTACATTTAATTATGAATGAGCGAGTAAGTGTTTATTTCAAACCATACTGAGCTGAGTTTTCTAAAAGCATTGCAAAGCTGAAATCACTTTAACTATTAGACAAAGAGTCTAATAGTTAAAGTGTGCAGCTTATGTGACATTTAATGATGGTGTTTGTGATGCGATCCTTTTCAACCCTGGTTTGATGGTAATGAAGTGTTTCGTTTTTAAGCCTTGAAAGCTTCATGTTACCCAAGTGCAAGTACACAAGCTGCTGCTTTGCAAACGTTCAGACAAGGAAGAAGCAGATTCAGTCTATTTGTCTCTGACAGTAGTGAATAAATCCTGCTTAAAGTGTTCCTCTCCCTGCAGACCACCTCCCATCCCTGTGTTAATTGCATGTGTGAACTCCTACTTATTGTCATTTCCTGTCAAATTAAGCGAGGCTCGGGAGGAGCTCACGCGCCATGGTGATGCCTGGATCACACGCTCTGACGTGCACTGATGCATGCAAATGGGAGCGGGAAAAGAAAAGAGAGAGAGGGAGAAAAGTCTGGAGCGTTACATAAGACTTAAGTCAACTAGGAGACAAAATTGTGTATTACATAATCCACAGGCTGTGTGTCTAAAAATAAGGCTGCAGTAGATACGGGAGYAAGGTGAAACCCTTGATTTGACATGATTCASATGATCAGTGCAACTATAGTGTTGGACCAAAGAACACCAACAACCAAAGGGCCTTGCTCGTGCTTTTATGGAGATTATTTATCCTAAAAAGGTTTCCTCATACATCATAACTGGCCAGACTCGCGAGCCAGACTGGAGAGCCTAAAACATAGGTAACTAAATTGATTTGTTATTAATGATGCTGACCTTCCATGTAAACATGTTATGTAGCACATGAAAATGTCACTTCCTTGACCTCTAGGGAAAAGAACGATTAGGGCATGAGGGGACAGATGGCACAGAAACCACTAAAGGCCAGAAAGAAGTCAGTGTCACTGCATATGTTTGGAGCTTCCAGAYGAATATTTTTCCATCCCTGATGAATGGTGCACATGCCGCGTGGATCTGCTCAAGTCTGAGTGATGGATGCTTGGCATTTTGCAGAAACCACTCTGATCCTGTGACTTAGCCATGTTACGTTGTTTTGCATTACGGCGGTGTTAGAATTGATTACACCAGYGAAGTTGTGTAGTTATCCCAGGCATCATACTAGAATTTCATCCATTTTGTCTGAGTGTGATGAGTCATTTGAAGAACTTWTCCATCCAGTGATTCGAATAAGTCCCACTGGTCCCAGAGAAACAACTTCATCAGAGGTCTCGCCAGTTTAAAGTTACACGTATAACCACACAGACTTAACGCATACTAAAGTGTATCCGTAAAAGCATCCATATACAGGTATTTCTATATCTACTGTGTATCTATAAAAGTCTTGAGCCTCCTCATTTCTTATTTCCTTCCAAAGAGCCAGACTTTCTTGTATTTTTAATGCTTTCTTGAGGAATAGTTCTCCAGGCTTCCTTAAGGACATTTTTGCCTCTTATTTTCAGTTCAGTCCCTGTATCTAACCAGTTTCAGAGGAATTTTTTTGTTTCATATTTTATGAATCATTTAAGAATAAAAAAACGTCTAACTTAAGGCATGAACTAGTGAGAAATGATGATCAGGCCAGTGATTAGTATACTGGTGATGCTGAATGCTGAGTGGTTGGAACAGACGAGAGGGGAAATGAGGTCGCTGCTGAGGTTGTTACATAAACAAGCAATTTTTAAATTGTATCTTTAGGCACTGCGCAGCCTGTCACAGTAAAACATTTGTTCCCATTTCTTTCATTTTTATCTACATTATTAAATATGAAGAAATGAGGAGTGCACTTTAGCACAGAACTATGCATATACATGTATAGTTACATTTTATGTGGTTCTTCCTCTTATTACTTAGTTGGCACTGTTGTCTCTAACCCATGTGCTCTATGGGGTTCGAATCTCGTTGCTGGTCTCTGTGTGTGTGTAGAGTTTGCATGTTCTCTCTCTGCTTGGTGGTTTTTCTCTAGATGCTCTGGTTTCCTCCCTCAGTCCACAGATATGTGAGCTGATTTGTGTTTCAAAATTGCCCATAGTGTATGAATGTGTGTTGTGTTTGGTTAGTGTACCTCCTCATGTGCCGTAATTTTCCTCCAGATTCTCCGAAACCCTGCGTATCATCAGCAGTATAGATAATATATAGATGAACTTTAAAGTCACAGCTATACCTCTGGCTGTTTTTTCCATGTTTAAATGGAACATCCACCATACAGTCCCCATAAATAAGTTGTTACTATAGCAACCATAATGTATTAGAACAAGCATGCTAATATAGACCTTGCAGAGAGAACTTCTCTCAGAGCTGATGTTATAGAAACTTAATATACCATGCATAAATTCCATGTCAGTTTTTCTCTAATGCAAAAAAAAAAAAAAAATCTTTAAATATATAATATTCTTTTACCCATTGGTTAGGTTGTTATGCGTAAGTTAGATTGTAATCACCCATGGCACCCGAAGGAAGCCTTCAAAGAGGACCTTCGAACAGGAGGGCTTAGAGATAAACCAGGAATGTCATACGTATTTAAAAGCAGCGAGTGAAATGTTCATGGTGGACTGCTTCCTTAAGACTTCGCCATTCACAGTGTCAAGTCGAATTCGGGCCAATCTTTTGCCTCTTTGAATGTGATTTAAAGAGGGGAAAAAAGCACCACTTTTTTTCCTCATGACTTCCTCAGCAAGGATTTCATAAATGGTCCCAGTCCAGTCGCGTGATTGCGGTTATCTTCATGTATTGATTCGGCTAATGCGTTTATTAAAGTGAAGCGCGATTAAGGRAGGATAGAATGCAAGTGTTTGTGCACTAAATTAAACCACAATATTARTAGACTTTAAAACCAATATAGTAAAGCCTATATTTACTTGRAAAAGATTTGAGAAGAATATAAGGAAAAGATTGTGCAGGAGTTCAGTCTAGTATTTCYTGAGATTAATCTAAGGATGAAACATGCATGTGTGTCTTTATTGGACGTTCCACAACTTTAAATGCGACTATAAGTAACRTTCTTTAATYGTYCAATATGCAATACATAACAGATATAAGAACAGAAATGGAATAAAACACTTCACAAAATGCAGTTATTGTTAAATTGAAAAAAGAAAATGTGTAGTC
>QMIH01001429.1:35826-46857 GCA_003987875.1 Clarias batrachus
ACAACTATCAAAGAAACAACATCAACAAAAGAAGGTATCGACTAGTGAGTCAAATATTATCTGCACTCCGATTATATTAAAGCATCTGTTGGCATCTTGTCAGCGCTTTGTGTTCAAGGCTACTGTCTCCCCCAGTCACTGCTGTGCAGGTGTGAAYGTCTTATATCAGTTGATTTGTAATTATGGTCCGAGCAAAAATGGATGACCCACTTGTGATTTGCATGAAAAAAGAGTAACATGTAGAGATTAGTTGTTGTTTTTTTCCCTTAATGGTCCGAGGTGTGTACCTGGTTCCAAAACAACTCAGGAAAGGGCATAAACAGRAGCATTCTGCAAACAAAATTTATACTCTAAGAAAGTGAATCATTACCAATGATGAGAAATGGATTAATCACTATGAGCCTGAGAGTAAACGGAAGAGTGCGGAACAGAAATATCCTCAAAAGTGTATTAAAAAGCAAGGATAATTGAATATTGAATAATTTCTACAGCCTAAGTGTGGATAATTTCTGACTCATCCTCGTATATTCCAAGAGTATGCAGATTGGTTAAAACCCGAGCACACAAACTATGCAATGTAACTAGGCAGACACGTCAGTGTTTAAATAACTGCGTTCTACAATAAGTATCAGCCCTGGGCGACTCAGTGTTGAAAAGGCACACAAACAAAACCTCAATAGGGGGGTCAGCTACATTTCCCCTGCATGATACATCTCTTTATTTCGCCCCCCCACCTCCTCAGGAAATGTTAATGAACAACGCTGAACTTGAATATACCAAATATCTCTTACATAGTCCTGGAGCGTACAAGTTTATTACATTGAATGGTGTAAACTATTATTAGCTGAAGGAAGTCGGCCATTTAGCGTGGCACAATTAATTAGCATGTGTCAGGCTCGTGCTGTCAGCAGAAGGAGGCGATATTATTGGAAGCATGTGATGTGGTTGGGTTCCCAGGCTTCAGATTGGGCTATTTGCATTTAGTGCTGTGGGTGTGTGAGGCCTCACTTAATAAATTCTCTCCCCCCGCCCCACGTGTGGTGCCTGACTTAATGTTCTTCTCGCATTCCGCAGAGAGCGAGAACGAATGTTGCTGCCTCAGGACAGAGTTYCTCTGCCATACTGCTGGCACAGATGCATGATGAGGTCTTAGTCACAGTTTAAGGAGTGCTGGAGAGACTGCCTCGCACAAGTCTGTTACTTCTGGAGCTACAGAAGGATATACTGTGCATGTGTGTAGGGGATACTAACAGTGCTTTTGCACTTGAATGTGAACAACGTTATGATGATCCATGATAGACATTTTCTCATCATTTTTGTGGCCGAGTGCCTTGGTGAAGTTGGATAGCATTGTCTTGGTTCTCTGTATAGGCGCATGTGGGCAGAGATGAGAAAAAAAACACAGAAAAGGTCAGACCGATAATGAGCTTCAATTGACAACAAATGCATTTATCCACTGGAGCATTTACATAAGAATTGTGCTGATAATCTAGTAAGTTCGTGAGGATAATGTAGCAGATAAACGTTAATGTGAATGGTTCAGCTCATCTGACGAGTACCTGAGTGGAGGTGTAAGGTTTGATAATCAGTTCAATTGGTGAATATTTGACCAGGTCATTTCTTTCTTGCTGGAGTTAGTGTATTCGTTCTGTGCAAGGTGTATCATTAGGGCACGCAACAAGTTTTCTGGGTTGAACTCTTTAACCATTCCTGATCGCTGATTCCTGATCGTCTTTGCTTCAGACTTTGATCCACTGGGTCTTTGGCTGAGGAATGAGAAAAGATTGACTCATAGATGAGACTGATTTAGTGTAACCAGTAATAATGCAGAAGGCAGGAATTGTCAACTAAATAAATAAATAAATAAACTGATGCAAGGCGGTGTAGTGGCTAGCGCTGTGGCTGGCACCTCCAGGGTTAGATTCCTGCCTTGGTGTGTGTGTGTGCGTGCGTGCGTGCGTGCGTGCGTGCGTGCGTGCGTGTGTGTGTTTGTTTGTGGAGTTTGCATGTTCTCCCTGTGCTTGGTGACTTTCCCCAAGGTACACCGGTTTCCTCACACAGTCCAAAGACATGCAGATTAGGTTTATAGGTGTACCCCGTCTCGTGCCCTAAGTCTCCTGGGATAAGCTCCAGCCGCTGTGACCCTGTATACAGGATAAAGCAGTATAGAAGATGAAAGAAAGAATGAAAAAAAGTTGCCTAACCTACAGTAAACTCAAAAGTTGGGGAAACACTACTTCTTCTTCTGTTATATTTCCCTATTATACTTCCAGCAGTCTAAACACTTTACAGCAGGCAGAACTACCTGATTAAATGCTTGAAGCATGTAAATGCACATCTTGTTGCATGCAAACAGTTAAGCTGGAAAGATTTCAATCAGACTGATGTAATATTATCCATATGAACATACTTCAGTCATATTCTCGTGTAAAATATTTCAGCTTTCTCTGAGCCTTAATGCTTTTTTTTTTGTGAGTGTGTTTAAATGTAAATCGATTAACATTTTTTCAACATACAGTACAGTACATAAAAGTATGGAAATAATAAGGATTACTGAAAATTTTCAAAATATGGTAGGAATTTTGCTAACATTACATTCACACAAAACTTTTCTAAATGTTGAGATACAGTACAAAGCTCAGCATCTCTGACTAGAGGGACTTTTCTTCCAGGAAGCCTGGCACAACGATCCTCAGACATATTGTACTGACTGTCAAGATGTATTCATTTTGTTACTCATTTTTTCTTCCAGAATGCAAAAGCCAAACTTTATTATATATTTTACCATGTTTTAGTTTGTTTATTTATTACTTCACGCTGCTTGAGAACAACATTGAATAGACCATGTCCAAGTGTGGCCAACCAAACTACACATGGTTCTTAATCACTATATGTGCTCACTACATAGGGTGTAACATCATGTTATTGTAGATACTTGCATGTACTTTATGTAGTGTGAAATATGTAAAGTGTGATATTTCATGGGGGAAAGTATTGCCACCCTCAGCTACTGTACCTTTGCCATGTAAAGCCCTATGACATCAACATTTTATAACATCAACAACTTTTTATAACTAATGTTCATGCCATATAATTATATAAACAGACACGGGTTGTTACACAACAATCAAATTTGGTTCAGACATTGTAAAATGTACTGTATGGTACCAAATAGCGACGATTCTCTATTCCTGTGCCATTGTGTCCCAGTTTGTCTCCTTTCACATAGATTTCTTCTTCATTTCTCCCCATGGTGTGTGTGTGTGTGTGTGTGTGTGCGTGCTCGTGTGTGAGAGGGACGAAGAGCGAAAATTTGTGTACACAATAACATGCCAATGTATTTGCATTATGAGCTTTGCTTTTTGCACACTAAGGTCTCGTAGGACTCATAAGACAGAATGTAGTACTGCGCACTTGGTTGTGGGAACGGTCGATATTCAGCAATCCTACAGTATAATACCTGGCACTTTGCTGACAAATTAAACCACTGTTGGCCACAAAACATTGTAAAAAAAAAAACCAACTAAAGCCTTAGTTATACTTTCAGCAAGAACAATATAGTTCTTAATAGCTTAATGGCTTTTTCTCCATCATCAAACTATAGATATTAGTAAGCTTATGAAGCCCTTACCACAAGTGTCTGTCTATCTATCTATCTATCTCTCTCTCTCTCTCTATCTATCTATTTCTAAAGTAACAGATAGATAAAGTAACCACAACAACAACCGTCAGTTGTTGTTTCAAGATTTGAAGGTCAGCTGTTCTGGAACAGTTCTTGCATGAACATGAGTGTCAAGTGTTTTTGCAAAACTCATTAAGCGCATTGATGAAACTGGCTCTCATGAAGCATGTTTCATCATGCTTCACCAATTAACATCAACTCAGATTGGAGCCGTTATGCTCTCTAAAGCCTAATCCGAGGTGCTGTTAATTGGTGATTCTTGATGCTGATAACTCTAAATGAACTTTTTTTCTGTAAAGGTAAGTTTTGTCTTGCTTGATGATCTTTATGAGAGCCAGTTTCATCATGGTGTTTGATGTGTTTTGCAAATGACCTTGACATTACTGCTTGTACAAGAACTATTCCAGAACATCTGGCCTTCATGTCTTAAGTTAACAACTTATTGTTGTCGGTGCGATCTAATTCCATGTGTGTTAATTATACTTTTGAAATCTCGATGGATGTATGAATGGATGTGTGCTCAAACTTTTGACTGGTACAGTAGCTTACCCATAAACCTCTCCAGTGTACTAAACACCAGAATCCTGATTTGTATTACTCATCACACATATCATGCTGATCTTCAAAAACTAGCATCACACCAGACATGCGAGTTTCTTGTACGCTCTTTTTTTTTTTTTTTTAAGTTAAATATTTACTGCCTGCTAAAAGGAACATCATACAGTATATACAGTAATCTTTTTAAAAGTATTTCCTTTCATTCTCTCTTACTAATGCTAATTATGAAATGTTTTCCATGTTTACCTATCAAAAGGAGACTTTAACTTTTTGAGAAATGTTATAAAAATATAAAATAAAAAAATCAGTTTCAGAATTGTTGTAAATAAATTTAAGTATTTTTAAAAAAGCATGGCTTTAGTCTGACTGCGCTGCCTGAAAACCACGTTTTATTTTTATTCTGTTTAGGTTCCTGCCTGACCCCTGTAACATTTGTATTTTGTTGACCCATGGATTTCATGCCAGAGTGTACAAAGTAGTGAAATAGTGTACAAATAAGTAGTACTCTGCTATTTATGACATACTGTTCACTACATTAGTATGAGTTGCAGCTTAATGGTTGTTAGGGTAAAATAACTACCATCTAACAAAGAACATTTCAAGGACATGTAGATGTTGAAATAGTAGAGTTTGTAGGACACTTTATGCGTTATATGACTATACTGTATGCATTTGCTGTTCTCCTTATGGTTGTACTAAATACTCCTGGCGGATCTTCTGGTGTGACTGAGATCAAACTGGTATAGAGTTGCAGCTGTCCCTTTGCATTAGCTACCCTGCCAGGAGGTTAGATATGCAACCTTTTTAGACAGCCTATCTAGGGCGCCTGACATATCTAGCCACCTGCTGTCTTCCACCTTGACAATGCTAATGGGGAAAAAAAGGGAAACAGCTCAGCAAGAAACACTCAATGAGTGGCTGTTCTGAAGATAGAAATGCCTTGTTGATAATAAAGKTCAACACAGGGAGACCAGAAAACCACTTTGTACAATTATGGTGAGCAGAAAAGCATCTCAGAATGCACACCACATTGACTCTTGCGTTAGATGGACAACAAAGCAGAAGAATACGCCAGGTTCTACTTCTGTACATCAGGTTCTACCTCTGTAAGGCCAAGAACAGAACGCTAAGGCTGATGAGGCATTGAGCACATCAAAACTATATAACTGAAACCCGAGTTTCAGTCCAGCCTGGTAAAGGTGGTGTAAAGGTGTGGGGAATGTTTTGGCACACTTAGAGATTAAGACGAGTCATTTATCGCTTGAAAACCAGAAGCATTTTGAGTATCACTTCTGATTATGTCTATTACATCACCATGGGGGGATATGATGGACCTTTCCTTGAAAGTTCAACAGATGCTTCCTTAAGTACGCCTGTGAATTTAGACCAGAGATAGATAGTTCAGTACAGTGCAAACTGACGAAGTTGCCTTTTTTCTCCTTGTGTTTGGTTACATTAAAAAAAAAAAAGACCATGATGTGATTTGATCATAAATGTGCAATGTATATGTGATGGCCCACCATCGGCCACACATTGAGGGGTAATGTWTAAGCATCTACAYAAACGTGTGCACAGATCCATTCACTTCTCATTTATTCTTTAGTATTTTGTTTAGTTAATTACTTTGGTATTTATTTATATTAAACACACACACACACTAGTAATTTCATTTACATGTTTATTTATTTTAAGTGCTTCATATCAGGGTGGAGTGCACACATCCTATTTTGTACTTTTATATGTTGAGTTAACATTATTTTTCTTTGAGTTTAAGTTACCGTTGAGGGGTGAATGGCTGCAGCTGCTGCGTTGTRCTSGTGGAGCTCTGATTGCRGTCCGTCAACTATTAAGGTCCGGCATGCCGCAACGACTGCAACTATGGTTCCACTGGCCGTACCAACAAGTAGACAAACGGTGGGGGGGAATTGGTTGTTTGCTAGGGTATGTTTGTGTATATCTTGATTATATGTATGGGTTTCATTCTTTCTTTTTATAATTGTTTTGTTTTTCCTAATCTGTTTAATTTAAATTAAGTATTGAACTACCCAATGTTTGTTAGTTTGGTTGTTTTTAGTTTTGTTATTTTTGTGGTCCCCCATGTTTTTAAAAATGGGCTGCTCCATCCCTTTAAATGTTTCCCCATTGTCTTGTCTGGGAGGGTAGTTATTTTTTTTTTTTGGCTCGTTTGGGTTAAGGTCTTCCTGTAGATTTTTTTTTTTATTCAGTTAAGTTCTTCTAAGTTAGTTTGAATTTAACTTTGATTCTTTTGACCTTTTCCTTTTGAGCAGTTTATTTGATTAAAACTGTACATATTGTTTTCTGGTTAACGTACATTTTTTGGTTTATTAAAATAAGTTTGGGTTTCTACGTCTCCTCGTTCTTTTTGGGCTGCAAAGGCTGTCACAGTATACATGCCATGATTTGCAAAACATTATGAGCAATGCAGTCACTAATGCAATAGGCAATGAAATAGGAGATTCTTGGTATACCATAAAACTGGAGTCACAAGGGATCCTGCTGGCACAAATAGATGATCTGTGAAGGAAACAAAGAATTGTGGAGCATCTGTTCTCAATGGTTTGTGTGAATGCTGGGGACACCAAAACGTTGAAGGCACCATGATCCCTAAACTCAGCACAGCCAAGACACTGAGTCAATTTTATKAGGGAGCCTCTGTTACGTCTGGCCAGCCTGGTGGTGTTCAGAAGATCTTACAAGAAAAACTTGAAGGCGAAATACCATATGCCCGCTACCTTAATCACTAGATTCATCTCATTATCATTCAGGCAGAGTCAACTGAATGAAAAATAGATGACTTTTCCAGAGCATTCAATGGAATCTAAACTTTTCCCAGTTAACTTATGATTTCTGTGCGTCTTAGGCGTTTGCGAGACCAAAGCTAGGTTGGTTATCTGGCCACTCTATCAGTTGTTATTGCATCCTTTAAAGACATAATATCGCTACTTAGGGAGTTTGACGCTGTCCGCGCCATCAGCCATGAAGTAAAGAAGTCATAAAGCTTTATGTTTTTTTTTTTATGAATAAGATTCTGTTCATTCCCGAAACAGGCAACTTCAAGAAAAACAGCCAGCATAATACAATATTTACAAAAGCTCTCATCGCTCTTGAGCCACATTTCTCAACACAAAAGCTATGAAAGTGAGCACAGACTTAATAAATATGACTTTTGAGGAATTCGAATTTGTTGTGGCAGAACAGTTTGTTTAGACCTGTGTTAGACTGAGAGTTTTGATGGCATTGGAGCTCTCTATAACATTCCGTCACAAATTTAAAGAATTTTTTTACAAAGAAAAGATGAGCCATCTTTGAGACGCATCTAATTGAAGAGCATCACAGTAAGTAAAAGGAAATGATCATTCAGTACCACAACTCATCAAATTCAAGTTCTTCTAAAAGTTATATCTGTAAATGTTTTTGTTTTAGCATTTTTCAATGATCAGTCTTTTACTTTTACTAAGTGAACATGTTTTGATAAATCCTAGTTAAGGTTATTTCAGTTGTCTAGATACCATAATAGCCAATGGATGCATACTGCGGCCTATGTTATATCATGAGCAGTGGCTCATGATGTTTGTCTTTCATTTAGTAGTCTGTGTSAATGGGTTTTTTGAGTAACAGTGCTACTCTGATATTCTGTATATAAGTATGTTTGTATTGAAGTGGCAGCATGTACTGTAAAGCATTGTCTGGGTGTTCATTTCATCAAGCTAAGTGTACTTGTTTTGAAATACTGTGGAATTCATTGTCAATGTCAATAATCCGTCTAGAGACCAACCCTTTACAGCCCTAGACAAATACAAACTAGTGTCGGAAAATATAACACATAGTAAGTGACACTGAAGGATGTAAAGTAAACGTAAAGGTAGTTTTGAAGTACTGTTCTACAATGTAGAAAATAATGACAAATAATAAAAAAAAACATTAAATTAGAAAGTGTGTCCAAACTTTGAAAACTATATTTTAATATAGTATATTCTTAGTATAATTTAGCTTAGTTTAACCAAGTATACGTGACGTTTGACCTCATCACATATGGCGTTATAAAAAGTTAACCACTAGCCAGTTGGTTCAAATAATGTTGCCTATCAAATGCTGATGAATAATGCAGTTAACCTCACCTTAATGTCTTTTTAACATTCACCTCAATATCTTTTACAACCATTAAACCCACCATGGCCAACAGAAAAACGCTGTGTCAAACAGTGCGGTGAGCCAAACTACCATTATTTTCCCTGCTATTAGGCAAAAGTACACTTCACTGTACTTGGAGATGAAGTGTATTTTGTATTTTCACCTCCTTTTGATGATACTGCAGGACACTCAACTAGACTGATGGAGAGCAAAAGGAGAGGTTTAATGTAAAGCTCTGTCTATTAAGAAAATTGATTGGATGAGTTAGCCCAAAGAGAGATGAATAAGCACGTGCATTCATTGGCGCTCTCTCTCTCTCTCTCTCTCTCTCTGTCGAAAATAATACATTTCTGTGATATTGTATATGCAGTTTTCAGGGGCCTGCAGTAAATACACGGGAGACTCCAGGACCTTCCGGGAGCGGTGGGTGCGGATACAACTGGGAAGAAACCAACACAGAAATTAAAACTAATTTAGGCTGGTAAAAACTTACCTAGTGGGCAAACACAAATTGAAAGATAAAAAAAAGTTAAAACAGCAAGAAAATGATACCCCATGAATGAAGGTTATTGTAGATCAAACGATTTGACAGAATAAGGCTAACTCTATAACTGGGCACACTGATAAGTGAAGAAATKATTCATCCCGATTCTCATTCTATGGCATGTCAGACAAGTAGCTGCTAGTTAAAGATGCTCATTCAGGGCCATAGTTAAAGTTGGAGATTTGCATTTAACAGCTACAGCAAATATTAAGACCTGCTAATCCACCAAAAAAATTTAGTCAACATGTGTCCATTCTGAACTCTTTGAGGTACAGTGCGTTTGAGCAAGGAAGAAAAGGACAAGGCCACAAGAATGTAGGACCAGGACAATGGGCTGTAAATGTTTACTTCTCAGCGGCGACAGTGACAAAAAACATGGCCTTGATAGCGACAGCTAGCATGACGCATAAACGAAAAAGCGAGAGCACCACAGCCTTCTTGTTAGTGCCTAGGGAATAGAGAGAAAGATGAGCTTTGTCTGAGAGGCAGCACGCTGTTCGGGCATAAGGGCCAAGGGGATTTCAAGGCCCCGTGATCAAGCGGCTCTGCTTAATGAACCGAGAGATGGCAGCGTCACATAGAGCTATGAAGTAGTGCCCCAGAGCAAATAGGAGGAAGTGAAGTAGCCCTTTTCTTCTTCTCTCTTGCTCACTTTCTTTCCTCCTCTGTCACTACTACCTCGAACCACGTCTTTTTGTTCTGCTGCCCTGTGCAGCACGCATCAATGCCAGCCTGCGACGAGCTGTCAGGAGAAAGCCTGAAATAAGCTGTTGGTTCCTCGCTGGGAGGATGCAATGCTAAAACCCCAGCATGATGTTCAAATAAAAAAAGACAGGACAAAGGGGGGGAAAAAAGGAGTGTGTCTTCAGAGAAAAGGTATTATTCATTAAGTGTTACGGTTTGTGAGACTCAAGAGGGCCTAAATTTTGCCAGGCCAGCTGCTGATGTCTCTCTTGGCACACCATATGAGCTTAAAGAAACCTAAGAAGACCGTAAGGCAAGTTAAGCTCATGTTAGCTAGCCATCGTGAATAACAGTGACAATTCTGAACATTTACTCATATGAAGTGGCTAATCTTGGGAATATTACAATATTAAAACAATATAACAATGGTATGTAATACAGTGTAYTATGGTAAACTGTAGTACATACCTCAATATACCAGAGTATTACAGTGGTAGTTAAGACATTTCCATGGTAGGCACTATAGGACTACATACAGTACAGTAAAAACTTGGAGCAAAATTTTTACTTGATAAGCCAGCGTGGTCTTTGACGCATATGCCTTGTCTGTTGAGTGCAACATGATCACAATGGCCTCCCATGCTTAGTTGTGTAGGAACTGGCCTTTTTTGTAGGCCTTTTGCATGGCAAGCGAGAGACCTACCACTGAGCCACCAATCCCCTCAGTAACATATTAATATTATTGTACTATTTTTAACTTTCAGAGTTTCAACATACACTATGGTGTTTAATTAAATACATATAATCATACTATACTATACAAATAGTCCAATAGTGGTACATACAGATATATAGCATTTTTTATAACATAGTATGTGTTCCATAGTAGTAGTAACAGACTCTAGCACAGTGGTACCTCGGCATTCAAAAACTGAAATTTTGCAATTGAGTTTTTTGAGCTAGGTGTTACTAATGAACAGCACAAGATTAGTCTCTCAATAAGCGTGTGACTTCCTTTATATAAGTAGAACGTTTGAGGATTTGGTGTTCTTGGGTACTCGGGTGTTTTTGTATATGATGACAAGTGTCCAGGACTAGAACTGTGAATATCCAAAAAGATCTAGCAGGTAAATACATAACAGGTGCCAGACAACAAGGTACTGAAAATGGCGAAAATGGCAAAAATGGCAGGACACAGATGGTTTACATGTATAGCATTTTGAGTCTCTTTTGTTTTTGACCTTAAAAATCTAAATTACTGACAATCAAGAATTGTCATTGCCAAATATTTATTATAATGACAAATGCACTTAGTAATAAGTTTAGACAGTAACAAATAAAAAGGCAACTCAGAAGATTTTAGATTTTGTAATATTTGTTACTGTCTAAACAGGCTACAGGTTTTATATAT
>QMIH01001429.1:56782-79539 GCA_003987875.1 Clarias batrachus
TATATATATATATATATATAATCAGTACAGTGCAAAGGTCTTAGGCATCATATTATCTGTAGTACAAACTTTGTTATATAAGTTTATTGTCTGTAATATTATGTAATGCAAAACCCAGGAACCCAGGAGTCTACATTATTTTTTTTCCCATCTGAAAACTGGTCTGTCATGTAATATGTCGCTTTCTTTACAGACATGCAAATATTCTTCTGTAATGTTATTTATTTATTAATTTTAGTGTACATAATAATACAATTTATCTTGTACATAATAATACAGATAATAAACTTATATAACAAAGTTTGTACTACAGATAATATGGCGCCTAAGACTTTTGCATAGTACTGTATATATATATATATCATACACATAGCTTAATAGGTCCTCTTTAAATAGAAAAGAAAACTAGTGAAAAATAGGATAACTCTTGTACTGTATATAATAAATATTATACTGTATAAGATACTCCCATCACTATGCTTCACTCTTGGAATGTTTTTTAAGCCTTGTTAAGCACTAGGCCATACTGTAAAGCTTTGGTTCCATCAGACCAAAGAACTACTTTCCTCAATTTTGCTGAACCATCAACATGCACATTGCCAACATTGCTTACACGTGTTGGAAATCGTCAGAAGATTTGATTTGATTTCTTAGCATCATTATTTTCAATAAAAGCACTAAAGTTTACTGTCTGACTTATCTCAAACAGTTACATTTTTTCAAGGTTTTGAAGTAGTTAATTAAGTATTTTATAAATATTGAAATGCTGTGTAACATGCATCTGGTACTAAGCCTATTAATTCTTTTCACACGGCAATCTTCTGTTCCACACTCCAGTCCAGTGGGTGTAGATACAGTATTGGACCAACTGACCAATAAATACTCTTGCAAAACTTGAGTAATAGCAGAAGATGCAAACGGTTTCCATGTTCTGCTAAAATTGTAGTCCAATTTGTCGATTTTAGACTGGTTAGTATTTATAAATTTAAATAATTTTAAAAATGTGAATCAATTCTATAGCAAGAACTAACTTACAGATTCAATTTATTGAGCTGACAAGGTTAAAGTGAAGGTTAAAGTGTATAATTGATTCAAATGATTTCATCTGACTTCTTGGATGTCTGTATCTTTTCCCTACTATACCTTTTTCTTAGCATTACCACTATCATGCTATTTATAAATAATTGCAAAAAAWTTTTTTTTTCTTGACTATTTGCTGTTTTGTGTATATTCATGGCGGTCAATCCCAATGTACGTCATGTGAGTTCCAGGTCATACAACTGTTAATAATGTCTTCTTCTTCTTCTTCTTMTTMTTATTATTATTTAATTTGTGATAACCAGCTTGAGCACCTAATAGAACGGATATCTGACCGGCATGCCTTCCTACTTTCTTTTCAATCAAATATGGGCAAGGAGGTGAAACACATTTCCTGGTGTATATTGTTGTGGGATTTTCATATTACTTGGGAATTCATTATACACAAATGAAATTTTAATCCTTCATATGATGCGTTTTCAGCAAAGCATCCCCCGGATATAAGCTCCCCAAACACCCAATCTTTCAATATATGTGTTCTGAGACCTGAGCGCATTTTAGTAATTGATATCAAGATGTTGATGAAACACACAAACCTCATGTAATTAAATTTAAACAAAATGTAGTTTGTCTTTTATTCTTCTCCATGACTCATAAACCAAGGAAAGCGCCTCTACTAGTGTACATCATTTATTACAACTCACACAAACATATTTGTAGAACCGGACATACTGTATCATTATTAATCCACATTCGAATCACCATGTTATTATTACGAAGGGTGTTCAAGTCAAAAAAGGACTTTTGATTGTGCAAAATAGCAGAAACAGTTTTGAAAGTAAAACCCATTTATTTTCTCTGTATAATCCCCTGATACACAAATGCTGGGATGAGTGCATTTGTGTAGCAGGGGATTATACGGGGAAATACTGTAAATGGTTTTACTAATGCTTGGATACCATCATGGTTGAACGTTTTCTCAGTACGCTGGGCCCTGATGGGACTGCTTGCTTCATGTCTGAAACACTGGGCTCCTTTAATGGACAAGACTTGTGGAAAAGGCATGGACCGCAGTCAGGACCGTCCAGTGAGTGTGGCAATAACTCCCAGCCAAGTTCCTGGAATCTGCAAGTTGTGTTGGTGAATGATTGTGTATACAGTTCCCACAGATAGATTTCTTCTGCAAATTGGAGATAAGTTATACAGTGACTTTCAAGGATCAGGTGTTCCACTCACCAAATGTTCATGGTAGGCTTGGGATCAGCCAGGATCATCGTTCACGGATGTACGGCCTTCTCTAAAATACATTTTTGTGACCAAGACTCTCATCACCATACTGTGCTTGAAGTGTTCTGTAAATGTCAATAGGTTTTACGCCTTTGTTTACGACAAAGTCCCGACTTGACTCTAACGCCCAATGTAAAATCCATTTTTCACAAAGGAAATTCACACATATTTACATTTGGAAAAYCATTTAATCAATGAGAATTGCTTTAAAGGCTTTAAAGGCTTTAAAGACATGAAACGTTGCTGGAGTGCATAATCAAACAAAAATCAAGGTTAAATGCATCTTAACTAGATGGCTTTTCAGCTGTTTTATTTTTATTCATCTATTTTACATCTCTGGTTCTAATTAACAAAACAAGAAATGGCAGTGGACATTCAGCCTTATGTAAGAACTTTATAATTAACCCTGTGTTAACGCCACAACTGGTAGACCTGCAGAGCTCCCATCAAGGACATTCAGCTTTAAGACCACCTTGTAACAACTTCCATTCTTTCTAAAACACTTACAACCAATAATAACCTGAGAGAACAGTTGCAAACATGAGAACATTGTTGATCAGAGTTTCAAATGAAATCTGATTAAATCGCTTCATTACAAAATGCACTAAAATGATCTGCACTGTGAATTCTACAGTATATAGACCCCTAAGAACTAAGACCACTGGAGTTCTCTTTTACAGAAGGTTTCAAATAGGATCCCTTGTCTTGTGGGTGAGCAGAATGAGCTCACTACAAAATGAGTTTGTAGAAATAGTTAAAAGGTTAAAGCTAAAAAAAATAAGCTGATAAGCTGTAACGTAATTAGTGATATTATTATTTCATTTTAAAGCCCGCTTACATGTCTGCCTGTCTTTCTGTATTCTGTATCTTATTAGTAGCTTATTTTAAAGTAGATGATTAAATCCGGCACCTAACTGTTCATAACATGGCTTTTCCTCAACATTTTGATTTCACATATGGTGCAGGTTAAATTTTATCTAAATACTGCACAAGATTCATTAAGTGAATTTAAAATTAATTCATTCATTCATTAAATACATTTAAGATTCATTAAATTCTGTTCATTTAAGACAGCCACAGTTTGGCACATGCGCAGCGCAGTACGCTGTTGAAAAGTCTGGTTTACAATCTGGCACAAAACCTTCCTTCTACTCAACATTTGAATTTCATTCACGGTGCAAGGTTTTCATAGTGTTATTGCTTTTTTTGACATTTGGGCGYTTTGTTGGTGCATTATGGTCGTTTCTGTGTCCTCTGCATACTCTTTGTATTYAGGGTAAAATATCGTCTTGATTGTCTCTTTTGAGTGTAGCCACGCCCACCTCGGTGATAAAGCTGGTGAGCGTTATATTTGTATAAAAAACGGCTCAATGCTGTGACGTAATCTGGTACACATCTGGTACAATCATCGTACAGGTTTAACATCAGGCGCATGATGTGTGACTAAATCGGCCGGACAGACATTCAGATATACAGACAGACAGACAGCATTTTTTATGTTTTGGGTCCTCCAATGTATGAGACAAAAAGTCAAATAATGATATTGAAAGAATGATTTCTGACCAATGTACAGGCAAAACCTTACTTTCATTTATCCTTTTTTAATGTTTATTTAGATGTTGTTTTAACTAGAACCTATCAAGAAAGCTAGAAATCCCCTTGATATGCCATTGAAAATATAAGGGCTTAAGTGTTCTTTGATACCAAATGGGATTCTAGGGCGATACGTTTGATTGTTAGGTTGGCTGGCTAGCTCGGGATGTTTTTTTTTTCTGTATACCACCACACTGAATTTGAAATATTTAAGTGAAGTAAAGAATTTTACTTTAATTCAAGCGGATTGACAAAGGAGTGGCATTAAACATTCAGGAATGAGAGACATTTCTATACACACATCCCATTTTTGTGATTGTATAATGCTTACTGTAAATTGCTTTCATGTTTTTCAGGGTTCTTAGCTTAACAAGATGGATCCTTAGAAACACTATAACTGGGTTTTGCATAGAATCTGATTTGGTTTCTCTGTAAAGACAAACAACGGGCTCCAGGTATCAAGTTTCATCTACTCTATACGTAAGTATATTTTTTATCATTTATTCATTCCTTCTTTCATTCATTGGTTTACAGGAAATCATTTCAGATGATCAGCTCCAAGTGTCCCTTCCCTTAAATAGAAAAAAGTACGACTCTTAACCCCTCCCACCAAAGAGGCTGCAAAAGGTCCCTCAAGAATTAATGAATAAAGGTTCTAGATCCATCCAAAGACACATTAAGGGACTGTTGGGTAGATTTTGGATGTTTCTAGAATTTGTTTATCATGCCTATGAAAAGGAAGAGGTTACGACTAGAGACCGTTCTCTCTCTCTCTCTCTCGATCACTTTCCTACACACACACACAACGATGAATATATTCTCAAGGAATAACTACCGCATGATATATTTTAAAAGTTCACATAATATCCCTGAGCTATTACAATTCTTTATCCTTAATGTCTCCTTTTTTTCTACAATATATGTACATTTTCAAAAACAGTAGATAAATACCCACGAGCATTTCAGACACAGACAAGAAAGTCACATGGACACGAAACGTCATCTGACTGACGCATTTTGCATGCAGTGTTACATCACTTCTGCCCACAATGTTCCTTTCATCTGAATAAACAGTGAGTCTGGCACCGCAGCTGCAGTAATCTACGTCACTGAATAAACTCTGTGTGTTTTATCCTCCACCCCTCTCAGATCTCTGTTCTTGCACCATAGCTTGACCACACACACGCAAACGCACACACACACTGTGTTCTATGGCAGTGTAATCTCCTTTTCTTTTTCTGGTGATGGTGGTGGTAAAATCTAGGCAGAGTTTACATTTTAAAGACATCATCGGCTAAAAGGCTAAATAATTGGTTCATTGGCTAATTTTCAAGGATTTTTGTAAAACCTCACACTCTGTTTTTTTAAAAGACTACATCAATAGCTAAAAATGGTGCTAAAGATCTTCTGTCCTTATCCAAAATGCACAGATGAAGTATTTTGAAAATCTGAACTTTAATAACTGAAGTTTAAATTATATTTGGCATAATGTTTTTATTTGTTAATTTAATAATTTATGTGTACATACCTACAGTACATACATACTTCTGGTTAATATACAGTTCAATCTAAAAAATGGCACACAAATTCAAACTTCAGGGTAACTTACAGTAACTAGTTTCAAAATTTCACTTTATTATTAAATAAATGCATAAAAATATTAAATTAAATGCTTGTGGCAAATTTTCGCATTCCATATCGTTTGAATTTAAATGTTGTCTGTATATGATTTATTCCCTTGTTTACTCATATATACATTATATATATATATATAATTTATGCTATGTAGCCTTTTTTTTTATTCCAGAGATCAGATTTATTCCAGCTGATTATTATTATTTTTTTCCGTGTTGTGGCTACACCATTGAACAACATCCACAGTTTTAAAACTGCAGTGTTCCACCTTAAGTGCTCAAATTCCCACCTCTGCCATCGACCCCTCATGTTTCAATTAGAGCTATATGAAAGAACTCTCTTGGTAGTTTTTGTAAATAAATCTGAGAACCTGAAACAGTGAACATAATCACACCACAAGGCAATGATACAAACATAACAACTCCCAACGCAAGTCTGATTTATTAGAAGCAACTAGCGAGTGATTTCTTTGTCCAATTTGGAGATAACAATATATCAAAGGTGTTAGCCCACAGCACTGCTAAATTTTTGATACTGATTGGATAGAAGGCATGGATTTCTTTCTCTCTCTTAGAGCATGGCTGCAAGCTTGATTACAAAACACTACATCGAAGCTAACAGTTTTATTTTTCTTTTTTAATCAAGAAAGTATTCCTGATCATTTTTTCAGCCCAAACTATGAATTTAACTGTACGATTCTGGTTACAGTAAACATTTGATGCTAGCTTTAATGTTTAGTTATTTAATGTAGTTTAATGTAGTTTCAGGAAAATGACAATAAATAATATTAAAAATTGCTATTGAAATTTATAGACTTATATAACAATAATTGCAAATACAGTGGAACCTCGGATTGCGAGTAACTCGGTGTACGAGTGTTCCACAAGACGAGCAAAGATTTTTAATAAATTTTGACTTTTTAACAAGCATGTCTTGGTTTATGAGTGCCGAGGCAGGAGGAGTTTTACTGTGTAAGACAAGGCGAGGAAAGGGGCTAATTCCACACACACACACACACACACACACATACACACACACAAATACACGGCACCTGCGCGCACAAATGGAAACACTTATCTGTTGGGATTTACCTTTTTTTTTAAAGGTAAAGTGCAGGTTAATTTGTTTTATTTTTACTTTATATGTTGTATTAATTATTTTTCTGTATTTATTTTTTTGGGCTGTGGAATGAATTATTTGAGTTCTCATTATTTCTCATGGGAAGGTGTTTTGGAATACGAGCCTGCTTCTGGAACGAATTATGCTCGTAATCCAAGGTTCCACTTTATAGAGATGTGACTCTTAAACATGAAATTCAGACTCCGGCTTGAAGAAAATGTTATTGACCTTCCTAAATTTTTATTCAGGACCGCTGTCCTAAATTGAATTTTGCTACTCTTTAATTCACTACATTTGTACATGATGTTGTGTTATATGACCACAGTGTATTTACTATTTGAAGCAGGAATATCAGCAACCTACTACCTATTATACATACCTGTAATTGTGTGAGTACCTTTCTCAAAGAGAGAGAGAGTTTTCTATGATGGCAAAGGCTAGTGTGAGTTAATACAAGCTCAGTATTTTTGATATTATGAAGTATTTTGAAGGTACGTACATTTTGTACTGTTACTCAAGTCCATATGTATATACTGTATAAAGGACTTCTACTTTTACTTGAGTGATATTTTATCTAAAGGATCTCTACTTTTATTCAAATACAGGATTTATGTACTTTGCCCACCACTTAAGGTGAAGATTGTGTAGAAATGTAAATATTGTTCACCACAGCTTTGTATCTATTGTAGAAAATAAGCTAGGTAAAAAAACCCACGCAAGTCCTAATCCTAAATGTTTTAATTTTTTTATATTCAACATCGGCAAGTACACTAACTTTAAATGCAACCACTTGACTTTAAGGGTAACAAATGTCACTGTATGGATTATGTGGACTAAAAGAGCAGATAATGAATTTCAGGGATATCTACAGGTATGAGACACAGTGGTTCTGGACTTACAGTAATAATCCCACAAAGAAAAAAAAAAAAAAAATATATATATATATAGTCATAGCATTTGTAGTTAAATCTGAGTCTCAATACCAATATGTGCAAGATAAAATAAGATGAAATAATATAAGGCTTTTTTATTTATTTTTTTCCAACATGGCCTAGACCACCATCTTTAAGCACACGTCCAGAAAGCACTTGGGAATAGAAAATATGGACTGAAGACACAGAAGATGAATTTGAGAGATAGGTATCAGACAGTGGTGTTAGAGTTAATACCTTTTCTTACATGAGCTGATATCTCACAAGATAAAACAGCTTAAATTCAAGGTCAAAAACAACGCCTTTGTTTTTGACACACAACTGTCTGAGGAGCTGCTAAGTCTGTGGTTACGTCTGTGGACTGAATACTGATGCACAATTTCTGTATCTTCGCTACATACACAGAACACGACACAGAATACCAAACTAAAAGAGTTATTTATTCAAATTTCATTCCACTATCTAAAACTCCACAGCCGATACTCTGTGTGTTTGCTAAAGTCCTACGACGGATCAATTCGTCTCTCTCAATATTGCTTTTATCCGTTGCTGTCCAGAGAGTGAGGCAGATCCTTATCTTCTGTTATTTGTCACACCAAAATACGCTCCAATAAAGCTGGAAGATTTTTTTTTCTCTTTTTTTTTTTTTTTTGCACCAGCCGATGAAGAAATTGTTCTAATCGGCATGTCACTCGCCACTGCATTCCCTTGTCTCAGAAAACAGCTCCTTAAAAGTGGACACTGATCCAKGTCTTGGACAGAGATATCTCTCAGATGGGTGGACAGAGTGGTGTCATCAAGCTAAATGCCTCTGTGCACATCAAAATCTGCCATATTGCGAGGGGTGGGGAAAAAAATCAACCTTGAAAGCCTACAAAAATGCCGCTTAATGCTGCAGACAAGGACACGTCGAGTAAAGTGGCTCATTTTCCGGATGCAGCTGTGATCACAAATGAAAATGTCAAAGTGACAAAATAAAAGAAACGACTAAAAAAGACGAGACACGGGGAAAAAAAGGCCACGGAACAAACTTCAAGGTTTTCAGCTGATGACACAAACAAAATGTGGCGCTTATGTTTTCATTGGATTCAGTGTGAGCTTTAGTATTTTATTGCATTTTTATACATCGACTTTGCATGTATTTGCAACCTTAGTATTAAAAGGAATGGATGATGGAAGTAACTTAGTGTAATCCGGACTAACTTAACCAATTTTTCAATCGTTAGTAAAAAAAAAAAAAATGTTTGTTTGTGCACATTATCACACTAAGTGGTGCAGTGGTGTGAGTTACCTCAAGCTTCGAAGGCTCGATACCCGCCTCGGGTCTGTGTGCATGCCTGGAGTTTGCCTGTTCTCCGTGACCTTAGTGGGTTTCCTGATTTTTCTGGGAACTCCGGTTTCCTCCCACAATTCAAAGACAGATTGGGCTAATTGGCAGTTTTAAGTTGCTCATAGTGTGTGTGTGTGTGCGCACCATGTCCAGGGTCTACACCGCCTCATGCCATCAGGCCCCTGGGATAGTCTCGAGGCCTCCTGTGACCCTGCACAGGACAAGCGGTATAGAGAATGAGTAAGTGAAATTACTTAGAATTTATCTTTTGTACTGCATATCCTATTTGGAGTCGCAGGAGGTCCGGAGCCTATCCCAGGAACCTTCGGGCACAAGGCGGGGTACACCCTGGACCGGCTGCCAATCAATCCATTACAGGGCACACAAGCAAATGGAGTACCTGGAGGAAACCCACCAAGAATGGGGAGAACATGTAAACTCCACACACAAAAACCTGAGGCGGGAATCAAACCATTGACCCGGGAGGTGTGAGGCCACAGTGCTAACACAGCGTACACAACTTCGTATTAAAAGTCAAACACTATACATACAGTATTGGAGGAAATGAATGTTCAAGGAAAATATCACATTTTGGATTGTATTTGTAGATCTCAGGCCTTACTGTAGTCCTGCACATTTGTGAGTAAAAACAATTTGGAGTATATGGTCATTTAATATCAAGTCAAGTTTATGAAGTCACCTGAAAATGATTGCATCAAGTTTTATTTCACGACAGATGCAAAACAACTTGATATTATTTCATCCCTTTTATATTGTGCAGGCTTGCATGGACATTGCGGTGAGACCTTCCTCACCTGTTTTCATCTTCTTGGTGAAGGCCAATAAATTGGCCCCATCTGAAGCTGAGACTTTTTTTGGTCAGGCGGGGTATAAAGAATTTTCAATAAACAAACCGAATGTAAAAAGATGATCTAAAGTCATTATAATGCAGCCTATGAATATGAGATCAATCTTTTTTACACATGACACTTTCCTATTAATGCCTTGTGAATCAGTTGTGAATTTAATTCAAAGCTCTTCACACTGTGTATTTGAAAAGATAATGGCTTGGTGAATGAAGTAGGCGATGCGCCGGCACAGTTCCCGAACTACCGCACGTGCAATCCATCAATCTGACTGAGCATGAATCAGATTATCTAAACATAACACATTTGAGTGAATATGTACAGTACAGGAGGGGAGATAAGACAGGAGCTCGCAGGGAACGTACGAGATGTTGGGAGACACTGAAGGGGAAGGTTTTCACTTCAGATTTAACAGGTATAGAGATTCTTTTCAAAGAGTAAATCTTGTAGATTAGTACAGGAATTATCCATAATCCCAAAGGATTGTCTCAAAGAAATTATTCAGCGGCTGCTTTTTGTCACAAATCACTAGAAGTAAAGTGTCAAAACTGTAATCCCTTTAACTTGGCCACACTGGGTACACTGCCATCTCCTTTGGTGCGCAACACACTCAGAGGTCAGCCTCTCATTTTACACCGACAAAAATCTATTACAAAACCCATCCCTCTCCAGCATGCACTTATACCCAGTGGAGAAGAGCGAAGGCCTCTTTAATTGTTTCACTGCTGCCACATCTCCTGACCCAGATAACTGGAGTTCATGCTGCCGGGCTACAGTCGACGCCGATCGATTTGATTTAATACTTAAGGGAATTGAACGTGGGATAGCAGAGAAGGGCAAAGTGAGAGGTTTTGAATGCAATGACTAACTGACAGCTGTCTTCACTGAAGGTTAGGATGGTTCGCATAAACACTCATGCTCAAGTTTATCTTTGGATATCTTTACAAATTTTCTTGCAATCAAATACTGAAACTATTAATGTACTCATTCTGATTTATTGATTTACTGAATGAATATCTAGTGTTGCGTCTTTGTAAGCATCATAGACAAACCAGATAACTTTAACATGAGAAGGTCTCCAGGACCATGTGGTTTCTCACAACCTGAAAGGAAGCTAGCTCAGTTAGAAGACATTACACAAAATTAAGCATAACCTTAAATGAGTAGAAAATACAGAAAAAGGGCTTACTCCATTTAGGAGGGCATTGGTGGCTCCATGGTGGCTTTCTCGCCTGCTATTTGGAAGGCCTTGATTCACTCCACAGCCAATGGATGCGGTGCCAATCCCATTCGTGTATCGCCACACTAACTTCAAAATATTAATTTTTAATAAATAAATAAATGTTTTAATATTTGCCTTTAAGGTGGTAATATGTTGCTGTTCCTCTATGATCCTGCAGGGGGCATACTCTTAACTATTCACGCAGCACAGCATTCTAAGTAATACATTTCTAAAAGTTTGTTTAGAATTGTAAAAAAATCTAAAAATTAAAAAAAGGCGGGGGGGGGGGAGGCTTAAACAAACTAATTAGATTTTCCCCTAATGTGACCTCATAAAAAAGAGCCCTTCACTCAGCTTATTTCATGGCTTTGTTGTTTTCTGTAGGGACGTGGCTCAGAAGTAGCTCATTTGCATGAACACTGGACAAAGCACAAAAAGCAAAGGAGGAGTGAAATAAACTGAGTTTAAGGTTCCTGAGGGGTATTTGATCTAGAGAATTAACACACATATACACCCACACACTTTAAAACCTATGTTATCTGAAATACAGTATTTCCCAGAAGCATAGTGAACCACTCAAAAAAATCACAAAAAACCCACAACCTCATTTCATAAACTGTTTGAGTCGGTTTTGGCTAAAGGAGTTTGTTCGGTATTATGAATTGGATCCAGGTCATGTACAGTATTATAGTTTTTAAGCAACTACACAGGAATTCATATAACTTTATATGAAGTGGAATCATTTTCATCCCTCCCCCTATTTATATCTATTTTTCTGTGCAGCATATTTTTAACCAGGACATGAGAAGTGTCAATAACGGAAAGTTATTCAAATGTATTCCGTCATTGTGTTGCTTTGGCTGGATGGGGCGTCTCAGTCATGCTGTTCTAACTGCTTATTCAACACGCTTATCCCTGCTGGCATCTGTTAAAAAATGTGTTTTAGAGCACAGTGTAAACCCCCGGGTGCACTGCTCTGGCACACTCGGGGCACGGTGAGCTTGCTGTCACTCTGAAATAGCAAAAGAGCCCATTTCCCAACCATTTCACAGTCAGGCAACTGCTGTGCACATCAAGTTTGATAGAAGGAAGGAGACAATGCTGTTAGTCAAAAGTACACCAGGAACCTAGCTTCTCTATAGAGTAATATCAGAGAGCAGGGACTCAGACTACCCAGCACTTCATGATTTCCTGATTATACACTTCACTTTGTTCATTATTAGGATTAGTCGGCGTACGTGAGCAGAAAAATTACCAAACTCTGCATGATTACTTGACAAGTGTTTGGATTATTAAGTGCTCTAGCTTTCCAAACAGGCTGCATTCCTTTGAAACCTCTGTTTTCGGGTTTAACAAAGAACCTACAGTACAATACTGTATAATCACTCCTCAGTGGAAGAACTTGAAATTTTATAGACTTCCCTACAACATTACAAACTAAGTTATAAACATTAATTTACCCTTTTTTTAATCAATTTGTTCAAGTTGTTCAGTGCAGTTAACACTACCACCACAGATGTGTCCTGACATGGAATGTTACTGGAGTTACTGTTACCATCCTGAAGCTGATTATTTTACAATATATAGTATTTTCGAGTCGCAGATTTACCTTTTACCAAGCACCGATGCCGGAGACTCCTTTCTAAATATCCTTAAAGAAAATCTTATGATATCAATAATTTATAAATATTTGACTAGGCTTACATTGAGTTCATGTCCTTTTGTAAATAAGCTGTTACTATAGAAACGATACCTACCTTCATCAGTCGACACTACTATCAGATCTGCAGTTACAGAAAACGAATGAACCCCAGTTCAAGCAAAGTTGCAAAGTTCAAGCATGAATCTATACAACAGTTCCGACCGAAAAACATCTGATTGGACGAGAGGCATTGGTGATGTACTGTTGCACATAACAGCTCAGGAATGTTCACCTATACTGTAAGTGTCACATGTTTTCTAACAACCGATTCGAAAACCAGGCATGGAATCAATTTCAGCAAAAAAACACATCCATAATGTCATCTTAAATAACACTTTGGTTCTTTAGTAAATGCATCTTGAACCGTCCATGTTGTTCTAACAGCTAACGTGAACTACACAGCCAAGTGTAGTTCTAACACACGGCTGAAACCCTAATCCTTCTCTAACTGCTGATCAATGTGTGTTAGAATACCACAATACTTGGTGTGTGGAACAAGAGATCAATAAATTGGGTAAAATTTTTGAAAAAAAAACTCTTGTCTGAGGAAGACTGTAACACCTAAATAAAGCAATGCAGGTAGATTAGAAATAATTTAAAATCATACAGTATAATTGCAACAGCATTGTGAGAAATATAAAAACGGCACAATCTAACTTTAATTTCAGCTTTAAAAAAAACTAAATTTAATTAAACAAAGATACAAAAATGTGGCTGAGATAATATTTTATTTAAAAAATCAAATAACATTTTAAAAAGTAATTCAGCTAAATTCAAACATTGAGAAAAACAATAAACCACAATCAGACTGAATTTCTACTTGGTAAAAAGGAAATTAAATATTAAACAAGCTATATCTCACAAGCAAACTCACAAAGCTAAATAGATGGATATATGGATGGATAGATACTACGGGAATTCCACTAGCTTAATAATAATAATAATAATAATAATAATAATAATTAACACATTTTCCTATATTCTTTGATATAAATAAAATGTCAAATATCTGTTCCACTAAAGCTTAATAAAACTAACAAACCTGCGCTTAATCATCAAATGGCAATACCACATACAGTACTTTTTTTTTCTCCAAAAGTCTTCCACTTTGTTGAGAAATAATTGCATATAAAATGGATTGTGGGAAAAAAAAGGGGGTCATGCAGAAGACTAATTAAGAAATCCCTAAAGAATATTAGCATTCCATTTTCCGCCATCCGTTTCTAACACAGATAACACGCTCCTGCGCCCATCACGCTGGTAATTTTTTTTTTTTTTTTCCAAGCTGCACGATTCAATTTTTTTAAACAAAACTGGAGCTCATTAGGTGCAACACTACATTTAGAGGGATATTATAGTGAGATATTTGCATCTGCTCATTTCTCAGTGGTAGTGAGAAAAACCGCTATAAGGCACAAGGCTTTTTTTTAAATGAGTTTATGATTATATGGTTTCCTGAGGTGATATAAGCATGCATGATGCAGTTATTTTCATTACCAGACACAACTTCTAAAATTAGTAGTGGTCTTCTTAAATATTAAAGATTCAGTCTGGCAATTTGTTCAAAAATGGCTGAACTACATAATTTTGTTGAATGTATAATATTTGGCTAGCTGAAAAAAAAAAAAAAAAAAAACGGCTTTCCATCCAGATCAAAACTTATAATACTATCACTAAAACATTCAAATGCCTTTTCCCCCCATTGTGTCCACAAATCACCCAACAATTCCAGGTTTGTCCAATGACACAAAAGCTCCTAAGTAAGGTGGGTGAATACTAATACTGTATATACTGATCAGTCATAAAATTACCACAACATAACATTCTAAAATTAAAAATTAAAAATGATTATCAATAATATACCAGTAAACTGGTGACAGGATCATGGATACCCGAGGCTTACCCATGCCCATGGGGACCAAAGGCCAACCCGCCTGGTTCGATCCCTCAGAAGAGCCAGTGCAGCACAAATTACCGAGTCAGTGCTGGGCTACAAACTCCCCAGATCCCAATCCATTTGAGGACCCATGGGATGCGCTGGACAAACAAGTYCGTTCCACGTATAAGGCCTATCTCACAACCCAAAGGATCAGCTGTCAATGTCTTGGTGCCAGACATCATAGCACACACGCAGAGGGTGTCTGGAATCTGCCACAATGGGCCAGAGCTGCTCGATGGATGGATGGATGGATGGATGGATGGATGGATAGATAGACAATGCTTAAGGCATCCAAAATTTGTAATCATCTTTTTTAAACAGTTAATGTTTAGATGAGTCTGTTACTTATGCTCTGTAAAGCCTTCATAAGAGCTCTAATCCGAGGTGCTGTTAATTTGTGCTTTTTGAGGCTGGTACTGTTACTCTAAATGAACTAGGTTTTGCTCTTGCTTTGCTGGGAAGGTCTTCATGAGAGCCACTTTCATCATGGTGCTTGATGGGTTTTGCAAATGCACTTGACATTTTTGACATTTGAATTTTCACTCAAATAAGCTGAACAAAAATAAATAATATTATACATATGTACTTGTTTTTTGTTTAGGTTAAACTAATAAAATATGATTAAGTATTGATTTTAATGTATACATTATTATTATGTAGATTTATTTACTATAGCTAAGTAATCATTAAACAATTCTCCATTGTGTCTCCTTCTTTCCATATCCTCTCAGTGGTTTTATTGGTTCTGTTCAACTTATTTACAACGCCTTGTCTGTCTATCATTTCACATAATCAGTGAGTAAGTAATAAGCAAAGTTTTAAGTCTGTTGTTCAATTACTAAGAAAACCGTTTTATTGTTGCCATAGTACAGGTTTCTGTAAGTAGACATTTGCTTAACCTTTATGCAGAGAGTGTCTAGTGTCACTACAAAGATTTCTACCATGAGGTTTATGCTTTCTTGATGCTTGCTGACGGGAGGTGAAAAAGGCTTTTAGTGGATCAAATAGTGAACAAATAAAGCTGACGATCACTGCAAAGTCACTATTGTACATGCACAAACAATTCAAGCAAACATCCGGTATATTTCTGAATCACTATTTATAATTCTAATAATTAAGTACAGAAAATTATAAAGTCTGCCTATAAAATAATCAAGTGCAGACAACTGTAAAGTCTGCCTATACAGTGATATTCATAAAGAACTTACATATATATCCAATGCAACCATACAGTATTTGTCACAAGAAAAGATTCAAAAGGTACAATCAAGTTTTTTTTTTCCTCTCTGTACTTTTGTAGCTGTAAAAATATGGCACACTTAAACCCCATGGGGTTGGTTCTGTGTGTACACACAATGTGTGAGCGCACGTCCATTTCCATGGCAACCAATGGGTCGAAGTTCTCCAGCTGGGAATCTTGAATGCTGCCATGTGCCTTACCATCGTCAACTAAACAGTGAAAGAAGCAGTCATTGCCTCACGCGACTAAAGTCGAGCCAGAACCCTTTTATGTCTTTTAGCATGCTGTGCTAGTACTACAATGCTAAAGCAGAGACTTCTCAGCGGGTGATTTGTGCGCTCGCTCGTTCAGGGATTAGTTTGTCGACACTTCATTTGCATGGCATGATGCAATGTGGCTCATCATAATTGGATTTTTTTTTTTTTTAAGAGTCCAGAATGTTACATTCTCAGCACACTTCAGGACAAAAAGAGGCGGAGAGAAAATTTGAACAAGTTCAGAAGACTAAGGATATATGTTTTAAAAAAAATCTTAACTGAATCATCGAGTACCTTTTTTTACATAAGAAAAAAAACTCTGCAAGGTATTATGAGGTATTAACAATACCACAGCTTTAATGTGAAATCATGCCTCAAAGGTTTCCCCAAAGCTTTCTTATCCTGAAAATGTGCCGCGGAAAGTTCTCTTATCTACACCTTAGAGGTGACGCTTTGTTTGTACACAAAGGTTTTGTGCATGATTAGTTTTATCACCCAGATCCCTGATAAGCTCGGTGTTCTTACTGAAGTATAAAAAAAGAGCAATGTGTTTCAGGTGCTACATCTTCAGCCACATTTTTTCCCTCTCTAGGAGCTGAGAATACCACTCTCGACTTTATTCCAGGAATAGCAAACAGTACTCTGTTACTCTTTAGGTGGTGTTTTTTTCCTGCTACTGAAAGCTTTCGGTAAATTTGTTATGTGTCATTGTWGGCCATCTCCTGCCCTGAGTGTTGCCAATTTTAGACTTTTAATAAAAACTTCATAGAAGAAATATTTAGTGACTTTTAAGCTACTGTTAGTGATCAATGATCACATACACTTCCAATAAACAAATAGTAATCCCTAGTGGTTGATATAAACAATAGTTATTAGGAATTATTCCCAATGACAAATGGGCACTAACCATCACTTTATCCAATAAGCCAATTGCTATATACCATTATTCTAAACACCAATCACTGTTCAATATTATTGCCAATGAGGAATCCCTGGTCAAGATTGTTAGCAATGGACAATTACGGTCACTATTATTCCCAATGACTAATTGTTAAATAACAACATTTCCAATTATTAATCACTGGTCACTATTATTTCCAATGGCCAATCACTGGTCACTATTATTTCCAATGGCTAGTGACTGAGCAGTGTTTTTCCAAATGACTTATCACTGATCAGAATGGTGGGCAACACTCACTCCAGAGTTGAGTAATTTTTAAGCAAGATGATGATGATTATTAGTATTTACAAACAAACTTGTTTTCAACATGCTGTCTGGGATGCACTGGGATGTCAAACTGCTTCTAAAAATTTATCATGGTTATATAACATACTCAAATATTGATAACCTACTTCTAACACCTTTATGCAAGGAAATCGAAAAATACACTGATGAAAACATGGACAAAATAACATTTCTGATTTAACAGACCTGTTATCTTAAAAAAAAAAATCCAATTATTTAAAAAAAACAAAACAAAACAAAAGAACGTACAGCAAACATATTAAAATTATTGAAGCAGATTGCCTCTGTAGGAGGTAAAACTACAGCGGTGTCTGTTGAACACCCTATTAAATGCTGAAACAAACAAGTCCTGCTTTAAACAGGTTTCCAAATCCATTTACATAGAACATATGTTTGATGGAGAGAGGTTGTTCTTCATGCTGAATCCCAGATGGCTCTCCACTTCCTAAATAATCTGTGCACTATATGGGGATGAAATAACCTGCTCTATCATGTACACTTGATGTCCAGGTGGTAGATACGTGAGATTCCATCTACCTGGTATTAACATCCTTTTCAGGTGATGTAATTATGAGTTCATGGTATAAGTATAAATGAACCTTCACACCTTTCACTACACTAAAATGTCAGTGCTGTGGTGCTATGTGTCATGATTCCCCAGATGACCAAGCTAAAGCAATCACAATTCTTCATAAAGTGAACATACAGTAGACATGAGACAAGACAAGTGAAAGCAATGRTCATATTAAGAATGACTTAAATAAAAGCGAAAAGATCAGAATTTTAATTGTCTCAAGAGCTCAGGTGCATTTGAATAATCATGAGTCTATGATGTTATTGCTAGTCTGAGACTAGATTGGATTCATATCACGTAATCCATAAAAAAGTGTGTTACTTTCTCAAGCAGGGAAAATCACAAGTAGGAATTACATGTATTTTGGACATTCTTGAATAGTATAAATTCCGTATTTCTAGTGTTTATAACACAATTATGGTTTTGCACAACTCCAGGAACCGTTAATTCTTGACAGAGTAAAAGTGAAAAAAAAAAAAGTATTTTGTGACATAAAATCCCACCATTTGCTAAGAAAAAATACAAAGCCAGTGATTTAGCACTTATGATATAATGCAGCATTATACTGTATTTTAAATGAACTCTTTCATCTGACTATTCTAACTTGTTCCTGAATCTTTTCCTACCAGATCGGTTCTCTCTGATGTGCCAATTGTTCATTTTCGTGTAATTATTTTTCCTTATATTAATCTAAACATGCAGTATTTGGGAGGAGAGCGAAGAATAGGAGGCATTTATTGGGGTAAAAAGGCTGTGTCTTTTCCTTCATATTGGTTCAAACTTTTTCTACATTAGTAATTTATGTAATTTATGTTCTTTATATGTTTATCAAATTCAGAGACTACATATACAAATATGACCTGATTTAGGGCCTCCGTGTATTTCTGAGCATTAACCTGAATGTAGCATATACTAAAGAAAAAAAAGGCATCCTCATCAACATAAATTGTGAATGTCCTCAATTTGAGCTGGATCAGTTTAGAGTTCGCCAGGTGCTATTTTGAAAGGAGATCAAGTCAAACCGGGACTTTTGATTGTGCAGAATAACAGAACACAGGTAAAGTATAAGAGTAAAAACTCCCTTTTTTCCTCTATATAATCCCCTGCTACACTAATGCACTTATCCCAGGGCTTCACTAGCGCTTGAAGATCATCAATAGAAAACGTTTTCTCAGTATGCAAGAACCATCAAAGATCAGACTGCCTGCTTCATKCCTGAATCCCTGGCCTCCCAGGAACTCCTTTAATAGCCCAAATATGTGGAAATATCTCAGAGCAAGGTCAGGCTTGTACAGGAGATGTGGCGATAACGCCCACCTGAGACCCTGAATGTGCAAGTGGTGTTGGTGAATGATTGTGTGTGCAGTTCCCACAGACAGATGCATCTCTTCCACAAGTTGGTGACAAGTTATCTAAACATTTTTAAAGATCAGGCTTGAAAATCACTGAATATTCATGGTAACGACTGCAGTGGGCTCTGAGTCACATCACTCGGTATCGATGTACTCATACACTCATCGTCTATACTGCTTCATCCTGTATTCAGGGTCACGGGGGGCCTGGAGCCTATCCCAGGAGACTTGGGGCATGAGGTGGGGTACACCCTGGACAGGGTGCCAATCCATCACAGGGCACAGACACATTCACACACTCACGCACTGTATCGATGTACGGCCTTCTTTAAAATGTTTGCACCGTTTAAATATTTTGCTGCGGCTAAGAGTCTCATCACTGTTCTGTACTTAAAGTCTTCCGTAAATGTCAATCGCTTTTATGCCTTCATTCACTAGACGTTTCACCACAAGTCCTGGTTTGCCCCTTGTATTTTTGCCCACAACATTTTTATCAAACTGACAATAGTTAATTCTACAGTACGTCCCCAAACAAATGAACGAACTAGCAGCCCAGTACAAACATGTGACTATAATCAGGCAGATACTAAGGATGAATGAATTCTGTCTATTCCTGCTAATCAACAAGATCCTTCTTTGCCTAACAGGTTCCATAACTGATCTCATAAAAGTAGAATCCTCCTGCTCACATGAKTTTCAGTCCTAACATCTTCAGACCAGATGCCCTGTGAACCTGGCGGCCGCACTTTACATATTTCTTTAAAAAATAATAATAATCTTTTTTTTTTTTTTTTTTTTTGAGGATGGAACACAGGCTGTCTGTTCATTAGCATGACATAATCAGAAGAGGCACAGAGCTGAGGTGAATAAGCAAGCTGAGAAAAAAAAACAACAACTCCAGAGCATTTTCCTAACTCACATGAAAATGTGGCTGTGGTTTTAAAGTGATAACGTGCTATTTATAGCTGATGCGCAATAGCACTGCATAAGCGCTTGCTCAGTGGCGTCTCAAAAGCATACACTAGTCTAAGCCTCGGTTTGCATGGAAATAAATCATATATGATAGAAAGGCCTGGGTTTGGTATCTTTCAGTCCTGAGACACGTTTATGCATCAGCCTTCCTGTGCACTCGGCAAATACCTTATCTTCAACGTGAATGGATGCTGGGAGTTCTTATATCATGAGAAGGAAATTTGCATATATGCTAAGGTGCATTTAAGTTTCTTTCCTTCRAATGATGCACTGAAATTTAAGAAAGAGCTCAAAATAGATGCAYGTTTACTASAAGCCCTTWTCCTGTATTATTAATAATATCTTCAATTAGAAAAATTAAAACACGGGTATTATGTTGTGCACACACTACTAATTAATTGCACAAAAAGAATAAAATCATCATGGATAAGGATGGTGTTTATTAACTGGATGTTGCATGTGGAGACAGAGAACATTTGGAAATATGAATGCTTAGTTTATTAACCCTCTCTGACATTTCCTAACCTGGTCTTCTTTGTCTTATAACATTTTTAAACGCTTAGTGTGTGGGATGTAGAATGGCTGGATTTGACAATGCAACTGTTCAGCTTTCTAAAAGAACACATTGAATACAAAGGAATGAATAACAAACTGTTACAGAATAGTAGGGTCATTAGTATTGTTTATAGAAAGCTAAAAAAATAGATTTTATTTAGTTTTCATCATTAAAATGCCTTTTATAAGTGAATTTTCATTATTCTAACTTATTGGGCATTAATGAAAAGTATAGTAGTTAGCACTGTCACCTTGCACCTTCAGGGTCCGGGTTCGATCCCCGGCCAGGCTCGATTCCCGTCTCTGTGTGCATGGAGTTTGCATGTTCTCCTCGTGCTTGGTGGGTTTCCTCCGGGTACTCCGGTTTCCTCTCACATTCCAAAGACATGTAGGTTAGGTTAATTGGCGTTCCCAAATTGCCCGTAGTGTGTGAATGAGTGTGTGAGTGTGTGTATGTATGCCTGTGTGCCCTGCGATGGGTTGGCACCCCGTCCTTGATGTATCCTGCCTCGTGCCCTGTCTCCTGGGATAGACTCCAAGCCCCCTGCGAGCCTGAATACAGGATTAAGCGGTAATGATGATGAGTGAGTGATTAATGAAAATTATGAAAATAATGAAATTTAGATGTTGGTAAAGTGGTAAATTTTATTATTATTTTTTAAAATAAGGTTTCCATTTTATTAACATATTCTATGAGGGATGTTCAAATCAAACAGGGACCTACTATATGATGAGGTTTCTAGTGAATGAAGGTGTAAAAGCGATTGATATTTAAAGACTTCAAGCACACTACAGTGAAGAAGCCTCAGTAAAACATTTGAATGGTGAATATGTTTCCAATGCACCACTTGCACACTACAGGAACTCTGTACATTCCCTGTTCAGTCCTGACCGCGCTCCAAGCCATTTCTACATGTTTGGGCCATTAAAGGAGTTCCTGGGAAACTTGAAGCAGTCATTCTCAGCATGGCCCCAGAGTAATGAGAAGACTTTCTCCCTTGATGTTATGTAAGCACTGGTGCAACACTGGGATAAGTGCATTAGTGTAACAGGGGATCAGAACTGGCCTGATCTTTTCTGAATACCTCTCATATAAAGCAGTCTAAGCCAGCAAAACAAATCAGAAACTCAAACATCCAACAGCAAAACTAAAAAGTTAAATCCAAATAAAACATATATATACTGTATATATATATATTATAACACTAGAGATAAATAAATAAATGACCAGCAACAAAATGAAAATCATGACATAAATAATAAAAAAAAATAAATAAATTTGCAAGTAAACAAACAAACAAAAAAATGCGAACAAAAAAATTAGGAAAAGACAAAATCCAAAAAAAAAGAACAAATGTAACAGCAAAAGTAACTAAAAAACTGCAAAAATACCATACCAGAGAAGAAAACACAACAAGCAAATCAGGAACAGKCACATCTGAATCTAATACAACTTCTAAAATGTCTTGTAATGTAAAGTGACTGTGCAGTAAAGTATACTATACCTCACTGTTGCTATGTACACCCCGGGTGTTTGGACGACGGCCAACACTGCTGTTGCAGCTGCGATAGTGTCGCCAAGATCACACCGAGCGCAGGAAACCAAGCCAAACGGAGAACGGAAAACTATCGCATCAACACAACTGCTCTCATCCAACCCTAGTCCAGTATCTGCATATTAACTTCTGGGACACCCTGTATATACGGTATACATATTTTTGAGAAACCGATAGTGGATATGTACAGTATCTGCATACACACACTTAGAAATCGCACGTCACCCAGTGTATTACCCTGAAATATCATTGTGATTGTACATCGGGTTCTTGATTTGTCTTTTATTTCTTGGTTAACCATTTCAATCGTCCACCCTGGCCTCGTGCCTGTGTTTTTTTTTT